>PVKU01008758.1:0-69945 GCA_004027475.1 Anoura caudifer | reverse complement strand
TATTGGATGCCCTGCTAGAAATACCTGACCAGTTTGAACACATTGTTAATTTTTGAATGTGAGTGCAGGCTGGAAGAGCTCAGAAAGCTGGATGTAGCCTGTGATCGTTATTTAATGAAGCCCTCTCTCCCCCTTTCTCACTTAGCTCAACGACTCTGCCAAGGAGCTTATTGAGATGGACAAGCTCTGCCCAGCTGCTGTATCTGGCTGCCATGCCTCATTGCCGTCTGACCCTGGCACAGTGGCCGGTATGGCCCCACGTCCCACTTTAAGCAGCACAGGGGCAGTCAGTGCCTTTCAACAACATGCAGACAGCAAGAAGAATGCCAAGAAACGCCATTCCTTCACTGCGTTCAGTGTGACACACAGGTCCTCACAGGCCACCAGCCACAGGCATTCCATGGAAATTAGTGCTCCAGTTCTGATCAGCTCCAGTGATCCCCGGGCCTCAGCCAGGATCGGGGACCTGACTCATCTGTCCTGCAGTGCTCCCGCCCAGGTAACATCCTTGGGGCACAGACAGGGAGGAGCTGGGGATCCGTTCCAGGGTTTGAGGGCTCCATCCTCAGCTTGGAGCTCAGCAGCCTGTCCCCTGAACTAGCACGAAGGAGGCCAAGGCAGCAGACCCTCTGGGGTAAACTGTGATTCCTTTCTTGCTGCCTGGTCTCCAGGACCCTCTGAGGTTGGTAGGGGTGTCTTCCTGTCACTAACAGAGTAAATATGTGACTGATACTCTCAGCATTTGGTGAGGTGCTTTTCAATGGTCCATCACACAGTAGCCTTTTAATAACATTATCCCATCTCAGTTCACATTCAGTCTATCTGATGGTGTTATGGAAAATATCTTGGTTTAGTGCTAGGATGCTATTAGGAGTTAGCACTTGCCAACTCCTTTCCCTTTCAACAGAGAATGAAAAAGCTAGAGCTCAGAACCAGAACTGACTATTTTTTTTAGTCCTTATATCAATATTTTAACAGATACCTTCTATTTCATGGTACCAGTTCTACTTCTACCAGTCAGATAAAGGACAGGAGAGGACTGAGTGAAGGAGGCCTTATCTTCAGTTAACTAGCCAGGGCTGCCGAGCATCTGGTCTGTACATCCTGCTGTTCATGGGGTCTAAGTCCAAAGCTCACACCCTCAGTGTTCCCTGGAGTTCTGAAAACAAGCAAGCAGGGCCCACAGGTGTCAGCAACCCATGAGTGTCACAGTCTGTGCTCTGCAGTCTGGCTCTGCTGTGCTCAGCTCCCAGAGCAGGAAGGGAACAGATTTTTTAAAAAGTTGTGCTCCACGTTTTTCCACAAAGATTTAAGTGCTGAATGAGATTATTTTAGAGATTGCTGGGACCCTGAGGCCTATTTTCCATCAATTTGACTTGAAGTGAAGCTTGTGGCCAGGCTCTGGAATTTAATGAATTGCATCACGAAGGGCAAGAGGTCAAGAAAGGCAGTTTTCACGTGTCTCTCTGTTCCAATTTAATTCGTTTGTTGGGAATCGTAAGGGATGATGCTGAGTGGCTGGAAGTTAAGGAGGAGCTGCCACGTGCTATTTCCTACAGGCCTCAGTGTCCTGGCCGTAGTTGGCTACACCAGAAACCTGCCCCAAGTTCTGCCACTGGTCCAACACTGCCTTCCTGACTCTGTTGCTTCACTGGCTTTGGGCATCACACTGTGATATACATCCCTGGGCTGGCCCAGGGACTTACCCAGGGCAACTAGTGCTGCCAGACAATAGGTCCTGCCATGGCCACAGCACCTTGTGGATCCTTCTCCCCACTAGGCTGGACTTGCTGTGGAGGACTCAGACCCAGAGTTCTGTGATTGGGGATCAGATGTAGGCTTTGTGATCACGCACCTGGAAAAATCTAGCCCTGTTGTAGGCATGCATTCATTAACACACAGGCCTCCATGTGCCAGGCTGGCATCATGGGGATGGGCTCCAAGCTTTTAGAACAGAGAGCAGGAGTACCCAGGTTCATCAGTTCCCTGGGTCATAGGGCAATGCCAGCCCTAGCAAGTGTCCAGCCAGCCCCTTGAAATTCCCAGGCCCTCAAGATTTGGTGTGTCCATCCAAGCTGTGACACAGAATGCCTTCACCAATAGGATGGATTTGGGGCCCCTGTGAGATGACAGGGCTGGTCATCTAAAACCCAGACCAACCCTGTCTACTCATGTGCTCCCCCTTGCCTGCACACACAGGTCTTCGCAGGCCACATAGGGAAGGGGTTTTGTGAGGCCTTGAAAGGGGTTTTGTGAGTCCATCAAGTTTTCTTCTGGAGCACAATGATGGCTGTTGTCACTGATAATTGTTGATCTCTCATTGAAAGTTGCACAGTAGTCTGTAGAAAGTTCTGACCAACTGGCCTGTGTGCCCTGGAGGAGCTGGCAGCCAGAGTGGAGAGGGGCAACTAGGCTGAGCCAGTAAGTGTGCCTGCTCCTGGCCAGGCTGGTGAGCAGGGCCTGGGTAAGTGGCCCCCGCTGAGTCCATCTATAAGACATGCTCTGATGTGACCCCTGTATGCCTATTACTGCATATCAGAAAGGGCCACCCTACATGAGATGATCCTGCTGCCATTTAACTGACTTGATTCTAAAACCCTGTGGAGGAACATGAACCATATAAAAAGCAAATACCCCCATACTCATGGCCATGCACATAGCATTGGTGTGGCTGAGCCATGCCAGGGGTAAGCTACTTGGACAAGGGAGCCTCAGTGGCTGAGTATGGGATCCTCAATGTCACTGATTCATCTAGCTGTCTTTTGTGTTCCTTTAAAATAGAAAGGATGTGGGGGGTTGTGGTTTCTATAGAAATGGCCCTAAAATACAGTAGCTATGACAAAACGCTCAGGGTCCTAGCAGCAGCAGGCAGTGAGGCAAAACCTAAGGGCCTGTCAGGTGCACCTCCCACCTCTGTCAGCTGCTGTGCCTCTTACCATTCCCTCCTCTACTGCTTTCCCTCCCCTGCCAAGGTTTCCTCCCCTGAATAGCACACTCCACCCTAGGGAGAACCAGCAGCTTTAATTATTTTCACTCACACATGAGGAGCCAATCCCAGATGGTGTGGGCAATGTGTCAGTGCTGTGCTCATCCAACGGCTCTCCCTGCCTCTGGCTCCTGTCAGGAGTGGTACGGGCATGAATCCAGGAAGTGGCTGTCATTTAATCCTTCCTCTTGTGTAAAACGTTCAGGACTGACCTCAGACCAAAGGAGAGGAAACAGGAAGATGCCTGCCAGTCCCTGCAGAGAGCCACTGGCACTCTGTAAATGCAGGTCTTGGACCTGGTACCGTGCAGTGTAGGGCAGAGAGGACTCTGCTCACTAGCAGTGTTAACCAAGAGGTGCTGAACCTCTCTGAGCCTATGGAGTTGTCATTAGGAGCCAAGTTCAACACTGTCCTTGCACCTCATGACCCAGAAAAGCTGTCCGGTCTCTTCTAGTGCCTCAGTTACCTTGTCTGTTAAATAGCAGTAGTGGTGCCTCCTGGCTGACTTGCTGGAGGGTGAAGTGAGCAGACACAGAGGCCTCTCCTCAGCTGAGCCTGTCAGTTTTGTCTGTAGTGGTTCTTTCTGCTGTGCAGAGAATCAGGGAATAAGCCATGAGCTCTAAGATGTCAGATACAACACTCAGGGATCTGGGTGCCTTATCTGTCTAGTTATGGCTCTCTGCTCCAAGAGTCTCTCTGATGTGGTGCAAGCAGAAGGTTCTGGAAGGCTGGTGGTGGGTAAGGGTGGGTGGGTTCAAGACTGCCTGCAGTCACAGGTCCTATCTCAGAAGCCTAGGCTCAGTTAGCCTTACCATGGGCCAATGTCCACTCCTGTTAGTGCTTGCTGGCCTATCCCCAGTGACAGGCCATATGTGGTGCAGTGCTCCAGCCTCCTACATCTGCTGCCAGAGAATTCTGAGTACCCATCCCCTGGAATTCACCGCACACCATTATCACCTGGAGGACTGAAAAAACCAGCAACCTGTTCCCCTCAGGATAGTCATGACCATGCTCACTTCACCCTGAAAGCTGAGAAGCACTGATGTTGATCCATTTCACAGACAGGGAAACTGAGGTTTTAGGAGAGGAGATTGGACAGTTTTTCCAGGTCAGTGAAGTGATTGGTCTGGGGTATGGCCTTGGTCTGGATACCTTAGAGCCCCCTCCCACCTCCCATGAGTGGTACAGCCAGGTGGAAACTCACAGGTCTGTCTCAGAGACAGCACAGCCCTTCTCTCATGCTCCAGGATGCACCCCAGCTCCTGACTGAACCCAGGCCTGAGTCCATGGGAGGTGTCCCATGTTGTGGCGCACCCAGGACTGAGGAGGGATCCTCTGGGACCCAGACCTTCAGAACACACACCAGGACAGCCCTGGTCACAGCAGGATGGTGGGTCACCCTAGCATTTCTTTCCTTTATTGGGCTCCAAAGGGAGGTCACTTGAGGCTTTCACAGAAATATAACATGTTCTCTCCATGCAGGGCCTGTGCTGGGTACCAGAGACCCCATAGCAGGGAAGTGTTGATCCCCGTTCCTGGGGGCCAGAAGCATTGCGGTGTGCTACAACCGCCTCCTGGCTGCCTAGACTCCTGTGTGGTGGTGCCACACACCCTGGGAGGCCCTTCAAACATCCTGATACTGGGGGCCACTCCATTAGTGACCTGAGTCAGAGAGGGAGGATGGGTGTGATGTATTAGCCAGGCCTGTGTGCAAGGATGCTGTAAAGCAAACAGTCAGGGGGTCCTGGAGCCATGCTGGGCTCCTGCTCCAACCGGGTTTAGGTCTGCTTCATGGGCCTCATTTTGATGCCAGGCCAGAGGGCCAGTGGTCCACTGGGGGTTAAGAAACTTGCCTTGCTCCCCAAGGCCTAGAGGTGGGACCTACACCCCTGTGGCAGGAAGGCAGAGGGAGGCAATAGCACTAAAGGACCATTTTCAGAGCTCTCCAGCTAATGCTGCCTCCAGGATGCCACACAAAGCATGGCCCATGGAACCGTTTTTACATAGCTCTTGCATCAAGAATGATTTATTTTTTAAGGGTTGTTTTAAAAAGGGAGGACAAAAAAGGATGCGTGGGAGACAGAAACAAAGAAATAATGAAAAGAGGAAGATGCAATGAAACACAGAGCCTAAAATATTGGTTCTCTGGCCCTTTACAAAACAGGCTTGAGGCTAAGACAATGTTGGTGTTGACACTGAAAAGGGAGAAAAAACTATGATGAAAAATAAAGAAGAAAAGGGGCAACTGTATAAGGTTAGCTAAAGGGCCCAGGCAGGGAAGAGGGAGTTCTAAAACAGAAAAGGAAGAGTGCTTTGATTTGGGGCCTGAAATTGAGAGGTGTCTTGTGCTTGTCTGTATTAGTGATGAGAGGGTAGAAAATGTAGGAGAGCCTGACATTTGTGGTCCTTTCTCCTTTTGGAGTATACTGTGTGACAGCAGCCAGGGTCTCACGACGGTGTCTGCACCAAATGCCCATATGGGGAAGTCTAATGGCTCTAGACTCAGGGTCCCAGTGGTTTGTTCCGAGAACCAAGGGCAGAGATAAGAAGATGTGGAAGCAGGGGACTTAGAAGGAAAGTGGCGAGCTGCTGCCTCTGCCTGGGTGCCGCTGTCTCTCCTGAAGGGTGCCACGGGCATGGACTTGTTCCTTCTCCCTTCTGCATTGTCTTCTTCCAGCACTGCTGCTGGAAGTCCCCCTCTCACTCTTCTCTCTACCACGAATACACTTCCTGCTTTCACACGTTGGACACGCTTCACTCTGTAATCTGACCTCTATCTTTACTCCTGCTGACAAAATCCAGCTGTTCAAAGTCACAGCAGTGCACAGTCCAGTGTCCCTGCTCCATCTTCCTCCTCCTTGACCTCTCGTCAGCACTGGACACTGTGCACAAGACTCCCTTCCTGAGCCTCTGTCCTGCCTTTGCCTCTGAGCACTTCCCTTGCCTCCTACACAGGATCCTCTTTCTTTAACCTTCACATGAACATCACTGCTCCCCTTCCCATCCTTTGCACACTTTCCCATAGGGTTCTCTTCCAACCAAATGCTGAAGCCCAAACAGTCTTCATTCTGCCATTCAAGACCTTTTCTAAACTATAGATTGTTTTACTCCCTGATAGCTTCACCTGGCAGGTACTTCAATTTCAATGTATGTCAGAAAATAACTACGCTTCTCTTTCCTCAAACCTGCTTTCCCTTCTTTATTCCATCTTCTCACAAATTTTTGAACCTAAGACCCTACAAGTTCCAAACTACTCCCCCTGTCACTTCTGTCATCCAATCAGGTTGTGGGCTCTTATTACAAAGCATTCCTCCAGTTGTAATGATCAGGATGAACAGGGTCATGTGCTGTGACAGTGAACTCCAGCCCCCAGGGTGGTGTGACACAGTGACATTTATCCTGCACTGTGTAGTAGCTTTGTGGCTTCTGAGTGACATGCTTGAGCAGAGGTTGTCACATCTTGTAGCTCTGTCATTTTCAGCACATTGCATCCAGAAGGAAGGGGGCACAGAGGAGGCACTTGGTCATTTAACTGCCTCAGCCTACAGAGGATACGAGTCTGCTCCTCTCTGATCAGCCAGAACTGGTCACCTGGCCCAACGCGACTTTTAGGGCACTGGGCCCTTGGAGTATCAGGTACATATTACAGCCAGGGCTTCCCTCCTTGTGTGGCATCCAACCTGCCTGGTACAGTGTGCTTTCGGGCCTCACCAAGATAGTACCAACTGACTCCTAACTCCATCCTTCTGGGGTCCCCTCATGAATTCACCTCAATAAGTTTGATGCACCCACAATTGCTTCTGGAGATTCCCCACTGCCTTAGAATAGACTCCATACTCCTTAGCTTGGGTTGAAAAGCCCTTCAAAGTTAGCCCCAGACTAGCTTTACAGCCTCCCCACCAGTTCATGTCCACTTCCATGATGTCTGTCTCTGCTCTGGCTCTGGCTCTGGCTCACCCCTCACCAAGACCAGGGCATCTGACCCCTTTTCCAAGGCTGTTCCTGCCTCCTGCCTCCTCTCTTTTCCACTGTGCAGCACCAAGAACCATCCTGCATGGAAACTCCTGCTCCCCGTCTTTAGCCACCTGAAATGCTCACTTCCCTTGGTGGCTTTTGTGGCTCCAGTTCACTTTTCCATGAATCAAACTAATTTCTCCATCACCTCAGGGCCTACAGGACTTTTTCCATACATTTATCATGGACTGTGTTGCTTTTGTCATTGGGTATGTGGCTGGCCCCCTGGACTTTGAAGTCCTTCAGGAACTGGACACCATGGCCTTAGTAGGAGTTCATACCCATTCAATTTCTTCTCTGGTGGGCATGGAACTGTGTCTGCTTTACTGAGTACTGAATGGTCTTGCACATAAAACAACATGATGCCAGAAATGCCACATGGCTCACCCACCATTACCAATTCCCTGAAGTCTCAGGATTTCTGTTGGTGGCTGAAGAGGGGCAGAGCATGGAGGTGACACCTGAAAGGCTCCCAGGATGTGTGGTTGGGCTGAGCCTCAGATGGCCCACCCTTCTCACATTTACACCCTATGAATTGTTTCTCCCTGCCATTTGTAGAGGACAAAGAGTCAGCTTACTTCCTTGTGAATAATGGAACAGCACCGACATGTCACTTTTCTGCTGGGGAAGGGAGGATTATTAGAGGAAAGGAGAGGGAAAGAGGCTGTTTAAGTCAACTGCACTTTAAAAAAATCCGATTATTTGTTTATAATAATCATTAGATCAGGTTAGGAAATTACTTACATTTTAGAATAGTTCCCTCATAAGTCAAATAAGAGACCAAACAGGTGACTAAAGTCATCACCAAACTGCCTGAGAAACCTTGGTGCGTGTAGCTCTGGAACACCCTGTATCCGTCAGCATGAGCCAAGTGATGCTGTCATAACAAATAGCGCCAACCCTCAGAGGCTTACTTCTCACCCATAATGCATGGGTCATTATGTCACAGGCAGCAGGTGGCCTGCTTCCACAGTCCCTTCTCCCAGGACTTCAGCACACCTTCGGGCCAAGTCTATCCTACTACCTGTTTTGGTATATGAAAGTTTAATTGGAACATGGCTACACCTGCTCATTTATACATTGTATGTAGCCATTTTTATGCCACATCCAAGAACCTGCATAATTGTGACAGAGAAAATATGGCCCACAAAGCCTAAACTATTATATTTATTTTAATATATTTTAAAATATTAAAATATTTTAATATTTCTGGCCCTATACAGAAAGTGATTGCTGACTTCTGGTGTGGACTAGCTCCAGTCACTGTGGCATACAGGGTTGGGGAATGTGGCAACTAGTGTAAGGGCTCATAAATCCTTCCACATGCAGGTGGCACATCTCACTCCTGCTCATGTGACAGTTGCCAAAGTAAGTCCTTCAGCCCCACTCCAGCAGGTGCTCACAAGGAAGAGAACCAGATTTGGGGGAACAGCCGTCTGTAGCACCATTTTCCCCAGAGTCTCAGTCTGTTCATAAGGTTTTTAATAGCTTAACACAGAGGCTGGGGAACTTGAAAAGGTGGAATTGCTGTCTGCAGATAGTGACTATACCAGAAGAACCAACACCTCTAAAAACTGAGGCTAGTGCCCCTGGACTGCCCCTGTGGCAAACACGGGTTCTGTGAGATGGAGCACCCCGCATTGGGAACGGCTCCCCAGCAGGCTCTGAGCACTGCCTGGGAAGCGGCTGGGATTGCCCAACCAAGAGCAAGTTCTTTCACCAGACCTCGTGAGTTTCTTAGCTTCAGAGCCTGATGGCTAACAAATCAACTTCAAGTAAGCAAACAGAAACCCTTGAGACTAGGAAAGTGCCCTTTAAAATTAAAGGAAAAGGAGGTGTTTGAAATTCAGCAGGGAAAATATCAAAAGAGAATGTTTCTCCATGCCTGTCCTGTGTCTGAGAAGTGAGGAGAACTCAGCTTGCCATCTCCCAGGGGTTGTTATGATGCACCCACCTGCCTCTGGGGAGCCAGCCTTTCCCAGTGCGGCTGTTCCAGCTCAGCGTGGCTGTTCTGCAGGCTGGGCCTTGTCTCCGCCCAGGACAGACGTCTTGGCAGGAGGAAATGGGAGGACTCTTGAAGGAATGACAGGCCAGGCCACCACTGACCTGCCTTGCATCCTGCAAACTCCTGCCTGTTGGAGAACAGGCACTTACTTTTAGTACTTTGAGAAAGTTACAAATTTAAGTCCATGTCTTATAAGGAGAAAAAACAAACAGATGAACATGGGGTGAATAAAAAAAAAAAATCTCATCCTGAAGACCTTGTGTGAAGAACTTTTCTTTGGTGAATCTGGAAATTGCTGTACACCCATGACTTACCAGCCATGCCTTTAAGGTAAAGAAAGAGAACACTGTGGCTGCCTGTGCCTTGGCTCTGTTTTGATTGGCTACCAGGCTTTTCATTCATGGTGTTATGTTGCCAACTATGTTTCTTTTTCGGCTATGACAAGACAAGAACCACATCCACAGGTTTCTGCCATTCACTGGCAGATAAGAGAGGGACATGTCAGAGAAGCTCCCTGGCATCCCCTTGGCACCTGGTGACTGCCAAGAATTCTGGGTGGCAGGTGCTGGCCCAGGAATGCAGGTGAGCTGCTGGTTCCCTCAGCCCATCCTCTCAGGTTTGGTGAGCCCTTTGTCAAAGGAGTAGCCTGTGGCAAATACAAGGAGAGGACCCACCTGGACCACCAGGAGAGAGAACTTAGCTCTGCCATAGAGCATAGAAAGTGGGAAGCACAGAGTAGATCAGCATAAGGAAAGACCATGGCAGGTCAGAGCTGGGAGGAAATAAAAAGAAAGTGTACCAAGGATCACTGAGATCAGCTTTCCGGTCTTCCACATCTCCTCAAGGCTCTGGTGCACAGGCACATTATTTCCGGATGGGAGGATACAAGGAAATTCTTGCCCTGGATCTCCTAGCTACCTTATCCCTTTCTCTCCTCCCAGAGCAGGCCCAGCCCCTTCCCAAAGCTCACCTTGCCTGCGCTCTCCCCCAGCTGAGCTCTGCACTAATCTGTATTCTTACCAATAGTGCATGGGGGTTCTCTTTCCTCTACATCCTCGCCAACACACGTTTTTTGTTGATTCATTGATGATAGCCATTCTGGCAGGTAGGAGGTGTTATCTCATTGTGGTTTTAATTTGCATCTCTCTGATGGCTAGTGATGCTGAGGATCTTCTCATATGCCTGTTGGTCATCTATCTGTATGTCCTTCTTGGAGAAGTGTCTATTCAGGTCCTCTGCCCATTTTTTAATTGGATTGTTTATCTTTTTAAATATATTTTATTGATTATGCTATTACAGTTGTCCCATTTTCCCCCTTCACTCCCCTCCACCCTGCACACTCTCTCCCACCCACATTCCCCCTCTTTAGTTCATGTCCATGGGTCATACACATAAGTTCTTTGGCTTCTACATTTCCCATACTATTCTTACCCTCCCCTGTCTATTTTCTACCCACCGTCTATGCTACTTATTCTCTGTACCTTTTTCCCCTCTCCCCCTCTCACTCCCCTGTTGCTAACCCTCCATGTGATCTCCATTTCTGTGGTTCTATTCCTGTTCTAGCTGTTTGCTTAGTTTGCTTTTGTTTTTGTTTTAGGTGTGGTTGATGATGATTGTGAGTTTGCTGTCATTTTACTGTTCATATTTTTTATCTTCTTTTTCTTAGATAAATCCTTTTAACATTTCATATAATAAGGGCTTGGTGATGATGAACTCCTTCAACTTGACTTTATCTTAGAAGCACTTTATCAGCCCTTCCACACTAAATGAAAGATTTGCTGGATAGAGCAATCTTGAATATAGGTCTTTGCCTTTCATGATTTGAAATACTTCTTTCCAGCCCCTTTTACCTGTAAGGTTTCTTTTGAGAAATCAGCTGACAGTCTGATGGGCACTGCTTTGTAGGTAACTGCCTTCTTTTCTCTTGCTACTTCTAGGATTCTCTCCATTTTAATCTTGGGTAATGTAATTATGATGTGCCTTGGTGTGTTCCTCCTTGGGTCCAACTTCTTTGGGACTCTCTGAGCTTCCTGAACTTCCTGGAGGTCTATTTCCTTTGCCAGATTAGGGAAGTTCTCCTTTATTATTTGCTCAAATAACTTTTGCACGTTGCTCTTCCTCTTCCTCATCCTCTTCTGGTACCCCTATAATTTGGATGTTGGAACATTTAAAGATATCCTGCAGGTTCCTCAGCCTCTCTTCATTTTTTTAAAATTCTTATTTCTTCATTCTTTTCCGATTGGATCTTTCTTACTTCCTTCTGGTCCACTCCATTGATTTGAGTCCCAGTCTCCTTCCCATCACTATTGGTTCCCTCTACATTTTCCTTTATTTCACTTAGAATAGTCTTCATTTTTTCATCTAATTTGAGACCAAATTCAACTAATTCTGTGAGTATCCTAATTACCAGTGTTTTGAACTGTGCATCTGATAAGTTGGCTATCTCTTTGTTGCTTAGTTGTATTTTTTTTGGAGCTTTGATCTGTCCTTTTGTTTGGGCCTTTTTTTTTTCCTTAATGCACCTGTTACGTAGTGAGGGTCAGAGTCTTAGGTGTTCACCTGGGAGGGCTAACCAACGTTGCTGTGTTGTGATACTGTATGTGGGGAAGGGGTCCAAGAGGGAACAGTGGTACTTGCTGCACTCTCTGCTGGACTTCAGTCATTTCCCCCACTTCCCACAAGCAAATTGGGCCCTTCTGGTGCTGATTCCCGGGTAGGTGGATTTGTGTACATTCTAAAACCCTGTGGGTCTCTTCAACAAACTTTCCTGTGAGGCTGAGAGTTTCTCCCACTGCCGCCTCAACCCCCACAGGTGTTTTCAATCAGTGGTTTGAGGCTTTATTTCTCCTCGCTGCAGCTGTGGGTTGCGTGGTCTGCTCGCTCCCCAATTGTTCTTCCTGGTTTATCTGCATGTGAATATGGGACCACCTGCTCCACCAGCAACTGCTGTAGCCTTGTGGGCCAGCTGCAGCCTTTCGTGCCCTGCTCCACAATCCGGTGCTGGGCCCACCAGCCACTGCCTTGCCTGCCTCAGTCCTCCAGCCACTTGTGGTCCTCCTTGCTGCAAGTCCTCTCCTCACGCCCATCTCCATCCCTCCTACTGGTCTGGATGAGTGTGTCTTCTTTTGACTCCTTGGTAGTTGGATTTCCATATAGTTCAATTTTCTGTCAGTTCTGTTGTTTTTGTTTTTAAATTGTTGTTGTCCTTCTTTTGGTTGGGCTAGGAGGCACAGTGTGTCTACCTACACCTCCATCTTGGCAGGAAGTTGGATTGTTTGTCTTTTTGGTGTTAAGTTGTGTGAGTTCCTGATATATCTTGGATATTAACCCTGTTTGGATGTGTCATTTATTAGGTTGCCTTTTCATTTTGTTGATGGGTTCCTTTGCTGTGCAAAACCTTTTTAGTTTGATGTAGTCCCATGTGTTTATTTTCTTTTGCTTTCCTTGTTCAAGGAGACATATCTCAATAGATATTACTAAGAGAAATGTGAGAGAGCTTACTGCCTATGTTTTCTTCTAGGAGGCTTATGGTTTCAGGTCTCACATTTAAGCCTTTAATCCAGTGGTCCCCAACTTTTTGGCACCAGGGACTGGTTTTGTGAAAGACAATTTTTCAACAGACTGGGGGAAGAGGAGGAGTATTTTATAGCCTGCCAGCAGATGCAGCTTGTCCCTTGCCACTCACTAATTAGATTTTAATATGAGTCTGCAAGCAATTGATTTATTATGGTCTTTGTGCTAATGATAATCTGTATTTACAGCTGCTACCCAATGCTAGCATCACTGCCTCAGCTCCGTCTCAGATCATCAGGCATTAGATTCTTATAAGGAGTGTGCAACCTAGAGCCCTCTCATGAGCAGTTCACAGTAGAGTTCACAGTCCTATGAGAATCTAATGCCACTACTGATCTGACAGGAGGCAGAGCTCAGGTGGTAATGACAGCAATGTGGGGGATGGCTGTGAATATGGATGAAGGTTTGCTTGCTAGACTGCCACTCATCTCCTGCTATGTGGCCCCATTTCTAACAAGGGGTTGGGGACCTGGGCTTTAATCCATTTTTAATTCTCATATTTGGTGTGGTCCAACTTCATTTTTTTTTTTTTTGCAAGTATCTGTCCAGTTTTCTCAACATAGTTCTGATAATATCTATAATCATCTGCTGGCCCAACAGCCTGTGAGCTTTGCTAAGACAGAAGGTATACTTGCCCACTTTGTAGTTTCAATGCCTGCCATGAAGTCTCTACACAGGGGCTCTCAGATGCATGAGTAGATGGATGGGTAGTCTGAGTTGAACAAAATGGAGTTTTGAAGCCCATCCTTCCTGCAGCCTCTCACTGTATAGAAAGCACCTTATTTCTGAAGGCATAACACGCACATTGTTGGTATATAAATATTGTATATTTTGTGCAAAGCCAATTGAACTACCTTTGATCTTGTGGACTCACACAGTGAAAGGGGATTCACAGTGGCTACTGGCATCTTCTGTGGCCAAAGTTCACCAAACAAACTGATGATCATACAGGGGAAAGCCTGGAGAAGAAAGCAATGAATGGTGACCCACCTATAAGTCTTTCTCATGGAATAGAGGCTCAAGGGCTAAATCTGTTGGTTGAAACTTGCAAAGCTCCAATGGTGAGAAGTAGATCCTATAGCCCCCTTTATTGCCCTCCTCTTCCCCTGCTGGTATTGTGAGATTTTCATTCCTTAAAGTGGAGGCATTTTGTGGATGCTGTTCTTCCATGTTCCTACTTTTTCGGCTGTTTTTCTTAATAATGTTCTGGGGATTCTTTGTTAAACTTTTGGCACAACTGTGACTTTTTGGTCCCAACTCTTGGTCCAGTGAGGTAAGGGCAGGAACTGGAGGCTTGTCCTCACATTACAGACCCAGACCAGAGCCAGCAAGCTTTTGTCAGCAAAGGACCAGAGAGTAAATATTTGAGGCTTTGTAGGCCATGTAGTCTTTGTCACAGCACCTGGGCTCTGGCCTTGTGAGTAAAAGCAGACAGAGACAATTGTAAATGGGTAGGTGTGGCTGGGTGCTAATAAAACTTTATTTACAAAAGCAGGAGGCAGCAATGGTCCAGATTTGATCTTCAGGCGAGTCTGTTCACTCCTGAACCTACTATGGGACTAAGTGAGGGGACTGTTCACATAAACCTGAAGGTAGCAGCCCAGATGCTTGAGAGTCAAATTATCTGTGAGCCAATCTGGAGTGCTTGCAGAGAAGGGAATGGGCAGCGGGCAGCACTCAAGGTGAATGGAGGCCTCCTTGCATTTCCCATCTCAGGCAGCTAGCCAGCTTTCCAAGGGCTGAAGAAAGAACTGCGCAGGTTATGCCAGCAAGGAGCACGGCCCTCCCTCTCCTAGGACAGACCATCATGTCAGGCTCCCTAACCTCTGACCTCCAGGGACCAGCATGTGCTCACCCAGTTGACACCATTCCCCCCATCCCAGTCTCACAAATCCTCCCCTACCCTCTGGCCTTGCCAGCTGTTTGCTGTTCTTCTGGATCCAAGCAGAAGAATCAGGCCATAAAATGTTTTATTCTAAAGTTTTCTTTGGAAAGCACATTCATGAGACTCTTAATTTACACTCTACTATGGAGTGGTAGTATAATGAAGAAAATATTCTTATGTAACTGCTCTTATGTTTTCTGGACTTGTATTAAAAATTAAACTGGTGAGATTTTTTTCTCAGAGTCTTAGTCTATGTCACTGTGTTAAAGAAAGAAAGTTTAAGCCCTGTACAGCCTGCCAACCCACAGACCCCCTTTTGCCTTGCATTAATCCCAGCAGGAAAATAAAATGGCCTGGTTCCAAGCTATCACTCAGGTCCCCATTAGAATGCAGTGGCAGGCTCCCCAGCCTCTGGTAACAGCCTGACAATTTAGAGTCAGGGGACTGTGGCCATAGCACTGCAGCTAGAAACCGAAGCTGGTTTCCAACCACTGAGGCTGGGATATTCCAAAGAGGCATAGAGGCACGTGGGTCACTGTATGAAAAGATGGCGAGGTTCTCACTGACTACCTGGACCAGGGCTATGTGAGCCTGTGGAGTTTCATGCTTCTGCCTCCTGTAGGTAGGGAAAGGAGGCCTAGAAGGTGAGCAATTGCCCACATCCATGGATTACACAGTCTGCCTAGGCTCCAGCCCCTGGACCTGTGCATGTGCTTGCAGGGCAGTGGATATGGGGCATCAGGGAGCAGCATTACTGGGCTCCTAGGCTTGTTTACCCTCTGTTTGCTCGCACCTTGGGAGTTTCACTTAATGAGGGCATCACCTCTGACCTGTGACCTGAACAGCTGACCCCTTGTGCATACTTGGCTTGTGTTAAAAGCTTGTGGGCTGTTTTTAAACGTTAGGCCCAATTGGATTGCTGGAGTCATCCATTTTATGGGGTCAGTACTCTGAGGACTGAGGCTACAGCATCCTTGGGTTATTGGCTCATTCCCCCAGATCGGAGTGTACTCACCTGCCTGGACTGAGCTAAGCTTGGGTCCATTATAGGGTCTTCTGAAAAGAAGGTGATGTGAACTTGCCTTCCCATAGGCAAATGCCTTCCTGTGCTGGGCCAGTGACAACTTAATCTGCCCATGCTGCACTGCACTTTTGAGACAAGTAATCTCTGAGGCAAGAAAAATGTCTGTTTTGAGACTTTCTTACCAATTATTTTTATCCAGAAGCAGCTAGAGCCCCTTCTGTCTTATTTTTATCTCTGTCTGGTTTGTCTTACTCCTGCCAAGCCTTCATCAATCCCTTAAGACCCAGAATAATTTAAAATTAAGCCATTAAAAAAAAATCAAAGCAGTTAACACTGCTGGCAATGTGATTCTTAAGAATGAATAGGTTCCTGTGGAGGCCCAGGGCCCAGGAAGTCTCGTCCAGCATGGTCAGAACTGGAAGGCAAGAGCATAAGAAGCCCTGGTGTTGCATTAAATCAATTTTAAACCAGACTTTTCTTGGCCCTTATGTTCTGGGAGTGATTCATTAAGGGTTAAAGGCACTCCAGACAGTGTGGTGCTGATTTGGAAGCCTGCAGATGCATTGTGCTTGCAAATTTCTAATCAAAATCAATTAAAAGAGATCTGTGTTTTGTTCTGTGATACCTGCCAGGAGTTAGTAGGGCTCAGGGTGCCTCAGGAGGCCCCTGCATTCCGTAGGGTACCTTCTGCTCAGCAGTCACTGGGGTTATCCCCTTCACTCCCTAGCACAAGCAACATTGCTTGTCATGGGAGTGTTGATGGAAACCCCTGTCTACATCACGAATTCACACTTTATTTTCCCTCTGGTTTTGCACTGCACTGCGCGGGGCAAGACGGGACCACACGCTCAGCCCAGCGTCAGTTTTAGATATTCTCCATTTTGATCTTCAGGGATAAAAATGTTTTCACAAGTGTAACCTCTCTCTTCTTGTCCATCCCAGCTTTAGGAATTTGCTAGGAAATACTACCTATTTGCTCTGTAGTATTTGTTGTATCAAATTTCAGTTGAGGGCCAGGTTTCCAGCAGAGCTGCCAGCATGCTCCTGCCTGTGGCTCTGGGATGCATGGCTGTTTGGGATGGCCTTTTGACTGCTCCTGCTGTCCATGTGCCTGGGTAACACCCTCCCTGGTCCCAGTCTTTCCTGACCCTCCTTACACCCTGATACATGGACTGTTCTTTGTTTGGCTTACCCAGCGGGGTTGGCAGATGCTGGCAAAGATGGGTTCTGGAGCCTTAATGCCTCAAGCTCTAGCCCAGTCCACAGTCTCAGCCAGCCTTCTCCCTCTGCCCAACAGACAGAAATCAATCTCTTCTGTCTCTTCTGGCCACAGACATTCTTGCCTCCCACAGAATTATGACTTGAGTGGCTGAAGGACGTTGGGAGATAGAGACCCATGCGATCATAGCAAGACTCAAAATAGTCCATGTCTCAGGTCACTGGTGCTTTGTATGTGTAGTGCTGGTTCAGGCTGGTTTGGCTGTTCCAGGAGAGTTGATTTGGACATGAGGCATGTGGACAAAAGTGGAGTCATGGGTCTGAGGTTTGTCTGAACCAGTCACCTTGTGCGCCTAGCTAACTGCCTTCTGCCTGCATGCCGCTGTAACAATCACCTGGGCTTGGCCAGCAGAATGGCTGATCTTCAGGGTCACCCCGTGCTCTCCTGTCTGCTCCTGGCATCCTCCACAATAATGGCATGTGTGGAATCGAGGAAAACACAGCATTATCGGCAACCAGAGCTTGATCTTAAAACAGGTCTCAAACAATTCAACCCTCTTATTCTTTTTATTACTTTAACAATGTATCAGCAAATAGTTGTCACTTATTATTATGAAAATGATGAAAAATTTGAACATGTAGATTTTTAAAAAATTATCCCAAATTCCAACTCCCCTAAGTACCGGTGTTATCATTTGGTGTAAATTTCCAGATTGTTTCCCACGGAAATACATGCATCTTTTAGAGAAATGAGGCAGTCCTATATATCCATTTCTCTAACCACATGTCCATTTGCTATACTTCACACAGCCCTCTATACCACTCAGTATAAATTCCATTCATGGCTGTGTGGTGTATGTGGCGTCAGTGGCCATTGAGCCTTCTATTGTGGGACATTTGTGCTACTTCAGTAGTTCAAGTTTTCCATATTATAAGTAGTGCTGCAGTGAAATCCTCATATGAACCTTCATTCTGCTTTGTTCAGATATTTTAGGATACATTTTTAATAAGAATTGCTAGCCCCAGTAAGTGTGCTGTACATGTCTGCATCTCCAAATCAAAGGGCTCCTTCAGGTCTTCATCTTACTTGACTTTCCACAGCATTTAGCATGGTTGACAACTGCTTCTTCCCCTTGGAAATTGTTGCTCCTCTGGACCCAGAGACACCAGTGCTGCTTTTTTTTTTTTTTTTTTTTACCTCTTTGCCAGTTCCTCTGTTATGTTAGTAGTCCTCAGGCTGAGTCTCAGGAAGCCTGCTCTTCTTGGTCCACACTTTCAGGCCATTTCATTCACCTCCTACTCTGGCTTCAGTGCTAATAGCCAACATTTATGGAGGGCTTAAATTAAATCATCTCATTTAATACCAACTAATATAGAAGATGAGAGCCTTTATGACCCCATTTTCTCATCTCTCAGGCATATCTATCTGTCCTTTATTAATTTTCAAAATTTTGCAAACCATTGATTCACATATTTCACTTGGTTTTTCAATTGTTTTAGGTAAGAGGTTAAATACAGTTCCTGTTGCTACATTGTAGTTAAAAGCAGAAGCCCCTTACTCTTGTCATAAACATGAGAAAGCACAGGCTCCATGACATTTGGTGTCCAAGGTCACATAGACCCAGGCTTGCACACTTGAGAGCTAAGGCCTGATTTATAAGGCTGCATTGTTGTGCAGATAGTCTATATGCTGATGATCCCCAAACCTCTACTTCCATGACAGTACCCTCCTCTCAACTGCCCTCATCTTCACCATCTCCAGGCATGTCAAGCTCAAGATGTCCAACACTGGTGACCTCCCCCAGCTCTCATACTCCCCTGTCTCTTCAAACAGCATCTCCGTCTGGCCAGTTGCTAAGGCAAGAAACTGGGCTCATCCTCCTCTCTTGTGCCTTTCAGGTCATGACTGCCCTGGGTCTGTGGGTAGAGGAGAGAATAATGGGCTCCTGAATATGCCCAAGTCCTGATCCCCAGAAGATGTGAATATGTTACCTCACTTAGCAAAATAGACAAGGAACCTGAGATGGGGAGCTTATTCTGGAGTATCCAGTGGTCCCAGTATAATCACAAGGATCTTTATAAGAGGGAGGCAAGAGATTCAGAGTCAATGAGAAGAGGTGATGATGGAAGCAGAAGTTAGAGATATATTTGAAGATGATACATTTGTCTTTCAAGATGGAGGAAGAGGCCACAAGCCAAGGAATGGAGAGGCCCATAGGAGCTGAATGAGGCAAGGTATGGCTTATGCCTTAGAGACTCCAGAAGGAGCATCGTCCTGCCAACACCTTGGTTTGGGACTTCTGATTTTCAGACCTGTCAGATAGGGTAGCTGTGTTGTTTGAAGTCACTGAGTTTGTTATAATCTGTTACAGCAGCCATAAGAAACTCATACCAATGGCATGGTAAATAAGCACATGGCCTCCAAACTCAGACTGCCTGAGTTCAAGCCCAGCCTTGGCCATGTACTGTTTGTATGAATGTGAGCCATTCATTTAACTTTTCTGTGCCCCAGTTTCCCCATTTTCTAAAATGCTGATTTGAAAAAAAAAAAACACTTTATAGACTTATTCAAGGATTAAATGCATTATTCCAGATGAAGTGCTGATGAGCTCTGGATGAGGGAGAATGGCTGTTACTACTGCTCTTACTGTTCTTACCCACAACCTAGCGATGTAAAGATCCCTTTCCTTCCGCATCCCCATACCTCTGATCCAGACCTTCCTGAGTGCTTCCTAATGGGTCTCCCTGTGACTTGTGTGTCTGATTCTATCTTTAGCTTTCTCCTGCCAGCCTTCCAGGGGCTCTCTTTGCCCTCAAGGTGAAGACCAGAACCTCAGTGGCTTAGGAGGCCTTGCACAGACTGGCTCTGCACCACTCTGAGCACTTTCCCTTATGGCTCACTCTTCCTTTCAGTTTCTTCAAACTTCCTGAGCTTGCCTTTGCCAGCCCTTGCTGAGTAGACTACTTTACTCCTTCACCTATCCCGACCCTTACCACCTTACCTAACAGGCCCATGCCTGCTCACAGAAGCCCTCTCTGGCCACGCCCCAGGTGAAGTCCTTGTTGTGTATTCCTGTGGTCCTACACTTGCGGGGACCCCTGTGTCTATAATGACATGTCTAATGCTTATCCTCTTCCAGTGCAAGCCCCACACTGAGATCAGAGGCTGTGTCTGAGCCCCAGCCTGTCTCAAAATCAGGTGGTCAGCTGATGTCAGTGAGGACCTAAAACATGTCACATGCAGGCAGAACAACCCTACAACTCAACTGACCATCACACTACTTGCTTTTGTGGAAAGCTGAGAGGGGCCTTTCTTATCAACTAACCAATCAGTTCTGACCTTGCTTAGCTGATGAACTCCACACTGGACACACTTGTGGACACTCCTGCCCCATGCCTGTTTGAGTGAGTGAAGGGCATAACATCCTGCCCACACCTTTCTCCAGGGACCATACAAGGAGACCTGTGGGAAACCAGCACTAGGGGTCTTGCCCATACTCCAGGGGAGGAAGAGTCTGGAACCAGGTGCCCACACCTGTGGCTAACACTTTTCCACCTGTTCTGCCGCTCTTTGGAGGATGGTCCCTGGATAGCCATGGTGACCTCCACCAGCAACCACCTTGAAGGAAAACATCCCCAAGCTTTGATGGGTGATGCCTTCTAGTTTCTATCTCCCCTCTTACATTGGGCAGGTGTGATGAGCAGATGGAAGTCCCCTGAATTTATCAGCAGAAGGAATATCCCACCTTTTAGCCCAGCTCCCACACAGCACCCCAGAAAATGGCATCTGTGCATCAGCCACAGGGATGAGATTTGTGAAGAGGCTGCCTTTGGAAATCAGCATTTTCTCCCATAGGTGTAGGAGCTTGGAATGGGAAGTCCTTTGAGACTTTGAGGGATCTTAGAGAAATGAAGGGCATTACGCTTGTGTTGCAGGTGCTCATTACACCAGGCACTTCATTGTTTAAACAAGAAGAAATAGAATTTCTAACTTCTTAGAGGTTGTGGATGTGCTGTGATTTCCAAGACCTTTCATGACTCCTGGTGGGGTGGAGAGGTCAACCACCTAGGGAGGGTTGGGAGGTTGCCTTAGCATGTGGAGCTCACCAGCTAACCAAGGTCAGAATGGGTCAGTGGGTTGAGTTGTATTAGTTCCCTGGGGGTTGCTGTAACAGTACCACAAACTGGGTGGCTCAAAGCAACAGGGAGTTATCCTGTCACAGTACTGGAAGACAGAAGTCTGAAATCAAGGTGTTGGCAGGATTGGTTGCTTCTAGAGGCTGAGGGAGAATCCAGCCTGGGCCTCTCTCCCAGCTTCTGGTGGTTGCTGCAGTCCTTGCAAGTTCCTTGGCTTTATAGATGCATCACACCAATCTATGCCTCCGTCTTCACATGGCTTTTCTTTCTCTCTGGGTGCCTCTGTTCTCCTTTTCTCTCTCTTATAAGGACACTTGTCATTGGATTTATGGCCCATTCTAATAAAAGGTGATCTGATTTTAGGATCATACAGTCACCTTCATAGGCACCAGGGGCTATAATTTGGACATGTCTTTTGGGGGACACAGTTCAATTCACTGTGTCCTCTGAACAGGAAGATAGGGTGCTGCCCTGGGGAATGACTGGGGCTACATGGGGAAGCTGGGTAGTGAGGAGATTTGGGGACATTGTGTCCCTCATGAACTATGTCTACAGAGGTCTCTGTGCAGGAATTGCCTCCACCAGATGATCGCACAGCCCATATGTCTCTGCTTTGCCCCTAACCACTCCCCTCAGCCAGCTTAGCAAGCACCTGATGTTTATTGGAACTACCTTGAAGCAGACCTTCCTCCAGTCACCTTCCTGTATAATGAACCCGTGACGCTTTGAGCCCCTTGGGGCCTGAGGTGGAGATGCTGTGTCTTTCAGTCCTATTGCACTACAGCATGCCCAACTGTTCACAGCCAAAGGACCAATTTTCTGTAGAGATTAATCTTCAGTTTCTTGGGGTTCAGTTTTTAAATGAGCCCAGGCTTTGCAGCATGAAAGGTTTTGTCTGGATTTTCTTTTTACAAACACAAGAATGAATAATTCAAGTTCTAAGAATAAAAATGGGCTTCCAGAAACTGCCTTCTATGTTAAGCACAGCATGGTGCTGATTAACCCAGATGCAGCCTACAGAGTAGTGTTCTGAGCAGCCGCTTCAGGGGACCTCTTGAAAGCTGACTTGGGCCCCATGTCATGGGCCACCAAGCTCTCTCTAGTATATTGGAAAAACATTATTAACAACCCAGGCAAGGCAAGTAGCCCTGAGGAGAGAGCAAGTGTCTCTGGACTCCAACTCAACTTTGTCTTTCTCTTCCCTGGGCAGAAGCCTCCTGTCAACTCACTGTCTCCTCTTGTCTGTTTGTAGGACTCCTCCCCAGCCGGATCCAACCCAGTGGCTGAGCAGCACTGCATGGCTCCCAAAGCCCAGCTGTCCTTCAATATGTGAGCTGCTGTTATGTTTTGGGGCCCATGCTTTCCGCATCTCTCTCCCCTTACTGCTAGCTCGTAAATGTATCGTTTCTATAGGGTTGTCTCATTTGTTACTAGTGGGTCATTTGAGTTGTGTGCCTCTGACAATACTACTGATGGGAAAGTGCAGAAAAGTCAAGCAGGTTTTTAAGTGTCATTGTCCCTAGGATATTAATCATAAGCAAGAAAGATAATAAAAATGTCCTGATACTGGCCAATCAGGAAAGGACAAACTATAGAACAAAGAACACCTCATGGACTCCTGAGAAGTTTGGGCCAGGGGTCCTGGCATTGGGAGGATGCCAGAGCAGTGGATAGTCATGGAACTTGGTGTCTAGTTAGCAACTGCTCAGAAGTAGCTCAGTGTCTTGACAACCAAAACTGCCATACCCATACATGGCAGCTGTGTATCACAGCCAAATGTAACCCAGTGGATCACTGCTAAAAGTGACATGCTTGTCTTGTATAGAAAATCTGCTCTTGGTAAATTACAGTTCTTAAAAGATATGTGCAGTTTAAAATTCCCTACTGAAACAGCATTCTGAAGAATTAGACTGCCTTGTATTCTTTTATTTGGCAATAAGTCAGTTACTTGAATAGATGTTTCATGGTGGAGAATATTAATTTTGTAAATAATATGGTGAAGTAGAAAGTTCCATAGATACCATACAGGTATGGAACACTTAGAATCTGTTGTTGCAAAACAGAATGTATTTCAATCAAAATACCTTTTGAAAAAGCAAGTTGCCAAGCTCCAAAAGGTTTCCTAGAAGTAGCTTGACTATCCTGATACATGCTCTCTACATTTTTAAGCCTAGTAGAAATGTTTGCCTTTATCTGGTGGCAGATAGGAAATCACCAAGCATCCCCTACCTTCTCTGCCCACTCTGCTGTGATTAGTTATGACCACATCCAACTAAACAAAAGGAAATTGATACTTACCTATATTTAGACTAGCTTCCTAAGGGGGGAACATAGATTATACACTACCTTCTAGATGTCTTTAGGTTGGAATTCAAGTTTTCACCAGCATTGGACAGAAGTTATCTTCTGACTAGGTCTCCTGGGTAAGCTCCAGTGGCTTCCCCTCAAGCTGGGGGCCATGCAGAGGGATGGTGATGATGGTCTTGCTCTTCCAGAACTGGATTCAGGACCTTCCCCTGAGGAAATAGACCATCATCCCCAGGAGACCCTTGGGCCCTAAAGTACTTCCCCAAATAAGAGGCAGGATGGACACTGTGAGCACTTCAAGGACAAGGCCCAGGTATTTCAGTTTTGGATCCCAAAATGAATGCCCAGTACACAGGCTCTCAACAAATGTTTACTTGTTCAATGACAACCACAGCCTTACTCCTCCTGTGTGCAGGGGACTCCTAGTGTTGGCCCTGCATCCCTAGCTCTTATGCATCAAATCAGCCACCCAAGAAGGCTGCTCTGTCTTTGAGACACAAAAGATAATATAGTTCCAAGAATGTCATTCCTCAAGAGATGTGAGTATATTCGAAACCAGAAAAGAGACTGGCATTCAGGCTGTCTGTCACTACCAAACCCAATAAGCAATGAAAGCAATTGAATTTTTATGGGCACTTTGTTGGGAAACACCCTGCCTGGTTTCAAGAGCTGTAACCACCCCCCACCCCCATGGCTAAGGCTGAGTGAGCGACCTTCAGACTGTAAGCCACTAAGGAGACAAAGCTTATCTCTCTGGCAGGAGCGCTGCTTCTGCTTCATCCATAACTGGACCCCAATGCTTGGTGAGTTAGCCAATGATGGATAAGATTCCCTCAAGGGAGGGGTCACCTAAGACAGACATGATCACATGGGAGGCCCTCAAGGAAGGACTTGGGGAGCTACAGCAAAAGGGTATGATGGACCCTTGCCCCTCGGCTATCCTAACATAGCCTGAGTCCTCATTCTGTCTGTGAGAAGTTTCCTAATCTCTTGGCTGCCTTGCTGACTCTGCCTGACTTAAGTCTGAAACAATGACAGAGGGCATTGCAGTTCTGTGCTGGATAGGGCGGGCTCCCCTGGTGATCAGACCTAAGAAAGAATATATAAAATCCTGTGAAACCTGCTTTGGTAGAAATGCTATCAATTAAATTATTAGAGTCCGAGCAGGAAATAAATTTGTTTCCCAAAGTTTTGTAACCCTTTAGCTGACAGACCCTGACTCAGAATAAGCCCTCAAGAATTCTTTGTATGTTATCTATTATTTGATCCTTGCTGCCTGACAATGATTAATGAGCTTTACCTGTATTCCTGTGTAAAACGAACCTAATAAAAGCTATTGAGGAAAAGGCTCTTCGCCCTTCTCCTTTGAGAGATTGGCCACCTTTCCTCCCCAAGCAGATCATGTCTTGGTAGACTTATTCTCATCCGTGGCAGCCAGGAGGGCCCTGTGGGTGGAGCCCCCCCCCCCACAGCACTTTATTCAGATGGCCGGCAATCTGAGAAGACTGTGGGTTCATACCCTAACAGACCATCTAGTCTTCTTTTTCCAGGCCAGACTTTTTATAACAGGGAGAATAAACAAAGTGAAGTGAGGACTTTGAGATTCAGAAGCTGCAACATTCCTGTCCTGGGCAGCTAGTTGTTGCCAGGGAAGGGTGGTCATCAGTCTCTCCCTGGAACACAAAGGCCTGGATGCCCCCAGTTGTCCCCAGGCAGTAGTCTTTAGCAGTGCCCCAGGAGGTCAGCTGTTTTCCCAGGAGCCAGGGCTGGCCTTATCTGTAGTTTCTGAAACAAAAGCTTTAACATATACATTACTTGCTAGATTTACAACTTTTTACCTTAAGCTAAAATTTTCCATGTCTTGAGTCCCCTATCATATTCTCAAGGTCTCAACCATGCACAGACCTTCCATATCATGCAGGTTTTGTAATTTTGTCCAGAGTATGGAGGGACCTCTTTCCCTACCATGCTCTGCCATTGGGGTCTTCATCTTTTTGCTCTCTCCTTTCTCTCACCCCCAGAGCACAGCTGTTCCCTGTTTGGGTTGAGATTTTCACTTGGGTAACAGAAGGGAGACTTCCATGTCAAATAGAGTCCTTCAAAGGATGATAAACACTTGGATAGGAATGTGTCCTGGTCATAGTGGTCATCTGAGTAGCAATAAAGTCACAACCAGCATGCCTGTGATTGGCTTTGTAAGTTCAATGTGTGCTTTCCATGGCTGTTCATAATGAGTACCAGGCAAAATGGCAGGTAATATCACATATGTTACAGCACTACACATAATCCACTTCGAGAACATGACCTTTGAAATCACATTTTTTATTTTACTCCTAGGGTTAATAAGAGCCAGCTGACCTCATTAGTTTATCAAGTAGGGGATTAGTTAGCCTGACCACTCATCTATCCTTTTTAGCTCCAAGAAGTTAGCAGTCCATGCGTACCAGTGACAGGCATGCAGGGTGGCAGTATGGTTGCTTGTTATCTCTCTGTTCTTCCCAAAACAGCACCTGTAGTCATGTTTGAAAGTTGTCTGAGATTGAGCATGAGAAGTGCTGCCTTCACAGAAACAAGTGCAACAGCGAGTGTGTTATAGTGGGCCGTGGAGTCTCCAATAGGCCTGTTTTCAGTAATCCTCATTAACGTGTGGGTTCGCCCTCTGCTGGTCAAGTTGTGTGTTTTGAAATAAGAGCCTGTGTGATTAAAGGGTCTGATCACTCAGGTCAGCTGTTGGCTGAAGAGTGTTCTTACCCCTGTCTTTTTTTTTTTTTAATTTTTATTTTAATTTTTGTTCAAGTACAGTTTTCTGCCTTACTCCCTTCTTAAGCCATATAAAAGGTTTGCATGGGCACCAATTTCCTAAAAGCTTTGCTTGCCCTGGAATATAAGAGGAGGTCTCAGTTGGCCCACCCAGGAGCCGATGCCCTCCCTTCTCATTTCCTCAGCATGGGGAGGTCACCCAAAATCCATTCCCTGGCACTTTATCCACCTGTTCTATCTTTTATCCACCTGTTCTGCAGTGCTTCCTGGGGTGCAGGAGTGCCTGTCTGGTCTTAGAGGGCATGCTGTGGGCCAGAGTCCCTGTGGATGGTGTAGAGTTTGACAGAGAACACCACTTGGGCTGGGGGTGAATTCTCACCTCCAGAGCCAGTGAGGGGAGTGAAGGACCCAAGGGGGCAGTACAAGAAAGTAGAACTCCTCCTGACTCCACCTCTATTTGTCTTGAGTGTCAAGAGGTTGCCAAGCCACCTTCTAAAGACCGCATTCTGATGTTGGGAAAGGGCCTGGTGACTTGACCTTGCCTCACACAGGAAAGGGTTTCTCTTCTACTACAAATCCATAACACATAGGCTGGTTCCATGCTTTAGTCTGCAATGGACTTGATTAGTGTGAGCTCAGTATATTGGGACCCAGTAACATAAGTCCCTGCCATGACTTAGGCTGAGGACTTAGGGGTCAGCCCACAATCCAGCCTTCTATGACAACACCAGCCTTGTGATAAGCACATCCAGAGTTACAGTACCTGCCCTACTACAGCCCCGATATGTTGATCACCTTAAGGGAGAGACCATGATAAGGCCCCATGCAGCTAAGGAGTAGAGAAGAATCACCTTGAGCAGAGTGAAGAGTCTAGCAGGCAGAGGTTGGGGACTTGTATGGGTGCCAGTAGGGTTGATGGCAGTGGACAGAAAGCCAGTCTCCAGCCCTGCACGTGGTGATGGGCCCTTGGCAGCACCAGTGTTGCCTAAATCAGGTTTTCTGGAAGCAGACCTGAGGCTAAAGCTTGTGGAGGACTGCTGTGAGGAATCACACCTGTGAGGGAGTGAGGCCCTGAGCTGCGGATAAAGGGAAGCCCAGCTGATCCTCAGGGAACCCTGGAGCCTAGATGGAACTTCAGTGTCCCCAACTGAAGAGAGCCGGTGCGGGCTTCAGGAAGCCCTTGGAAGGAAACTTCCCACTGAAGGTCACTGCTACCAGCCATCGGCAACCCTGGACCCCCTCTGGGGGACAGAGCTGTGATCCTTGAGCAGGTACCTGGGCCCAGCTCCACCAGACCCAGCAGAGGTGGGTCTTCAACTTCAGAACGCAGCAAAAATCTCTGGAGGGCTGTTCAAACACAGATTGCTGGGTTTTACCCCAGTAGCTCTGGGATGAGGCCCCAGAATGTACATCTCTAAAAAGTTCCCAGGAGATGCTAATGCTGCTGGTCCAGGACCATCTGTCCCATGTGGACCACAGCACGGTAGCCCCTATAGGCAGGTTTTCTAGCAGCTGGCCTTGCAGCCATGCCACCCCCTGCCCCTTCCTTCTCTGGGCTCCCAACATTGTGTTCCGGCTGGGAGAACCTCATCTGGACTAGAGCTGGCTGTGTGTGGGTTCCTGGGAAATCAGGACCAACAGAAAGACTGGATGAGGGGCAGGCCACTCTATGGCCACACAACGGTTCCCTAAACACTCCTCTGTTCCCTTCCTCTGAGCATCTGCCCTCATCCCCATCTCAGTACCTCATCAACTCACAGCTCCCCCAGCTCAGCTGCCACCTCTTTCAGAGGACTTACCTGGCCTGCTGAGCATGGACATCTGTGTAGACCCTGACATGATACCTATACTGTCTGTCTCCCTGTCCCCTGAGCAGGTGCTCCTGGGGCAGGCTCCCACCTGGTTGCACATGGCTGTCACTTGGTGGGCATCTACTGAATTGAACAGTCATGAGTGGGCATGTCTTGCTGATTTGAGCTGTGTGGCCCTGGTAACCAGAAAAACATGAGCAGAATTCTTCACAGGAGTAGTGGAAATATTTTCTCCAAAACACAAGCAAGCCATCAAATAGAAGAGAAAGGCTATGAAATTAACAAGGGCACTAAACTACTTTAATTCTCTCCTTGATTAAAGTAGGAGGGAAATCTGTAGAAAAATAACAACAGCAAATGAAGGTCTTGCTATAAAAATGAGTTAGTAAAACAGGTGAGTTACCACAGTGCATGGAGGTGCCCAACAAGCTGCTTGTAAAAACAGGGAGTGCAAGATGCCTAGGCAAGTGTTCCCAGCTGCTGGGCATGTCCGGTGTGCGCAGGTCTGACCGAGGGCAGAGGGAGGAATCATGGAGCCTGGCTGTTCCTGTCCTGACTCATGCTTAGTGCTGCTGCTGCCCAGGAGGGGAGGAGGCACCTTTTCCTATGGAAACAAAAGCCCTATCGAGGCTTTGGGCAGTGGGAAAGAAGGCTCTCTGAACTAAATTCACCTACTGTTGCCTTAAATAAGGGATTTTTAACACCAATCTTTGTGAATCCACAGAGGGGAATTCTGGGCCTGAAGGGGCAGCCTTCTACTCAGCATGTGTCACAGTCTACCTGAAGGCCTCTTAAAGGAATAAAACATGACAGGCCATGGAAACAAGAGAATGAGAACCTCTTGCAATGTGCGTTGCCTCATTCTCCCCACTTCCCACCAGGCCTGGCTGTGGTCCCCACAGGCTCCATGAGGACCGGCTGCAGCTCTGAGCACTTTGGGTCATCCAGTTTGCCAAAAGACTGTTAGTACCTGCAGTTCTGCAAGGAGGGGCCAAGGGGGCAGGGAGTAAAGAGACGGCACCCCCATGGCTGTCATTAGGAACCTAGACCAAGTGACCCAGAGCACAAAGCAGATACCCAGAGAGCTGCAGTGTCTGGCTGAGAGTGGGTGGTCCTTCCTCCATTACAGTGTGGTCCCTGGTGCTTCTTCATGGGTCATTCTGAAAGGAAAGCAGATGCTGACATATTCCCACCCCAGGCCAGCACCCCACCCCAGCACAAGCCTCATGCCAGATCTACAGACACCATGTGCAGAA
Source organism: Anoura caudifer (assembly GCA_004027475.1). Lineage (NCBI taxonomy): Eukaryota > Metazoa > Chordata > Mammalia > Chiroptera > Phyllostomidae > Anoura > Anoura caudifer. The sequence continues at coordinate 40,969 of PVKU01008758.1, read as the reverse complement.
AAATGACCAGGTCCATCTGCTGTTGGTTTCCATCTGAGGCATCCAAAGGAAAAATAAGAAGGGGTAGAGATTTTCAAGGTGAAGTCAGATTTATTTACATTCCAGTTCCCCAGAAACACACACCTGGAGACTGAACTTGAAATATTGAGACTGGAAGAGGGATTACTCATCTACAGAACAAATTAAAACAAAGATGAAAAGAGCAAGCAAGCCCTGGTGAACCTTGGTCCATCACTGCCAATGCAGTGAGCCATGTGGACTTATACCTTCAGAACCCAGTTTCACATGGGCCAACAGCTTGGCCTCCAGCCTCTTCCACAGCTTCTCATGGTGCTCTGCCTGGCCCTTGGGGCCACAGAATCCAGCCTGCCTGTAACTCATTATATGAACACAGATTCTCAGTCTTTTTTTAGCCTCAGATTCCTGTGAAATAGGGGAATGTACCCAGCTTCAGAGTTCATGTGAAGTTTAGATGGGAATGTGTGAAAAGTTGGCACATGGTAAATGCCAGTTTTTTGCCCTTCTGCCCTTGTCCTGCCTCAGCCTGTGGCCCATGGCACTTCTGATAGGGGTAGAGCTCTGCATGACTGTCTTCAGGGCCCTTGGACAGCAACTTCTTATAACAAAAGTAAAATCAAAGTTTTTGATTCTGATGACTTTGAGACCAGTGTTTTGAGGGGTGTGTTGTCCCTTGGGAGTGATGGCATCCTTGGAAATTACTCCTTTCTGCACCACTCATTGTTAAGCACCTGAGGGGTGCCCATATGACTGGGCATCTAATAAATAGAATAGCTGATGTTATGAGAAAAATAGCAACTTCTCCCTGTTAAAAATGGAGATCTCCCGTGTGATGAGGCACAGTGCATGTGAGAACCAAATTTGTCTTTTTGCAAACTAGCCTCAGAACCATACCGTCTTAGCAGACCCGGTGTAGGATATGCCCTGGGAAGCTGGATAGCAGGAGTGCCCCGTTCTGTGGCAGTGTCCCCCACTCAGTCCAAGTCAGATAGGTCAAGCTGTGGAGGTTCAGCTAAGTTCACCTTTTAGTTGCCCATCTCTTGCCTTTATTATTTCATTAGTAACCCTATCTGTGTTTATGTAAAATAAAAATGGAATTTTGTAAGAAGGCATTTCTGACTTAAAGGTCTTAATCAAGATGACTTGGGGCAAACAATCTAAAGAATCTTCATTTTTGTTTTGCTGGGGAAAGATGGAAACTCCTTTTATGCTGAGAAGTGAATGCAAAGTCTTTGTCCCATTGAATGGCATGAGGACCCTAAAATGTTGAGTAAAAGATCAACTCATTCTGAAAACACAATTTCAGTGATTTGATGGCCACTCCTCCAGGATCACAACATGACTGTCCAACAACTCAAATGTTTCCTGGGTATTTATCACAATTGGTAGCACTTGCTTCATTTCTTAAATTTGGATTGCGAATTCCCCACTGTGGAATTTAGATGCTAAAGGACACTGAGCCAAGTGTGGGCAGGTATGGGACCTGGTCCTTGGGCTATTGAGCCAACATGTCCTCATACAGTACACTCATCGGCAAGGGCCTGTCCTCTCCCTAGCAGGGACAGCTCCTAATTCCAGAGCTTCACACTCCACTAGCAGGTGGACAGTACAGTGGCCCACTGCAGCCACCCAGGTACCAGAGGCTGGAAGGGTAGGTACAGGGACAAAGGTGGACAGTGCAGGTGACCCATTGTAGTCATCCAGGTCCCAGGGGCTGAAGAGGCAAAGGAAGAGTCACCAAGTCACAGTGACCCCTTTCTAGGCCACCCACAGTGCCCTGGTCAGAGAAAGGCTTGACACCTCCTGGGGTTGGTTTGGCATCTCTGCTAAAAAAAAAAAGCTTTCAACTCCAGATTTCTCCCTACTCTTTCACTCACCTCTCATCTCTTCCTACGTTGCTCCCCTCCCTTCCCCCTAGCTTGCCACCTTCACTGCTTTCTTCTCTCTGTCTGTGTTCTTCCAGGTCAGCTCAGCTTCCTCCTGGGCAGTTGCTTATTTCCTCTGCCCTCCTTGCCCCTTCTTTCACCCTCTGCTTCTCCTTTTCATTTCTTCACCTACTGTTTTGGAGACAAGGGTCCTGCAGCCCCATGCTGTCTGCATTTTCTTTTCTCCTTCCATGAGCACCTCCCCATGGCTGCCATCTCCAGACTGCCAGCTCTCCACACTGACCTAGAGAAGGAAAACCCGAAGTTGTGCACTCCGCTTATTTTATGTTCAAGGTCAGCTGGCAGACCTTGGGGCAGTATGAAACAGTTCCTAGCATATACATGCACACACACCCATTTTTCTTTAGCAATCTTAATCTTAGTCTCAAAACCAGAGCCCCTATTTTATTCCTCTTTCAGCAAATATTTATTGAGAACTTACATGCCAGACACTGTTCTAGACACTGAGGATAGAGCAGTGAACAAAATAGATAAAAATCTATACCCTTGTGGATCATACAATGTAGCTGGGGGTGGAGAGGAGGCAGATAGATAAGAGATGAGAGGTTCCGACAGAGGGGAAACTAAGGGCCAAGGTCTTGAGGAAGAACGTGTTTAGTATATCCAGGGAACACCTTGGAGTAAAGCTTCCCTGAGCCAAGGTTTGCTGGACCCCCCCAGCTAGGGACATGTGCATGTCCTCCCTTTTTGGGGCTCGACTTAGGTCTCCCTGTGCACTATCAGTCATCACTCCTCAGGAGGTAGATGTGGACACAGAGTAGCAAGTGGTCATCTCTTGCCTGAATCCTCACTAAGGACCTATTATTGGTCACGAGAGGACACAGCCACTTAAAACTTCTCAGATCCCACAGGAATGTGGTGACCAGTGAGAAAGGAAGAGCAGGGAATTTAAACTCTTCAACACAGCTCCCAGCTTGAGGAGTTGAAAGAAGTCTTCAGGAATGCAGAGCCCTGGTGTAGAGGAAAGCTGAGCTGTACAGTGCTCTGAACTCTGCAGGAAGTGTTCAGCAGCCGTGGTTCAGGGAGGCCCCCCTGGACACTTTCTCCTGGGCCATGGGGTGGAGGAGGGCCCAGTGAAGCAGGCCACCAGGGGTCACGAGTCCCTCTGCTCATGAAGGCCAGGCTCAGCACATGACTGGGAGGGAGCGGAACAGAACCGTGGGCCTGAGCCTTGTTTAGAAGCCTGAGGATGAGGGCCCTGAGGGAACAAAGGCAGTGCATGTGCACGCTGACCAAGGAGATGTGATTTTCTTGGGGAGGCCTGTGTTGTGCACATGCATACCCCAAGGAGATGCTGTCCCTGCTTTGCATTCTGCTGCTGCCATTGTATTCACTAGCCATGGAATAAAAAACATTGTCCTCATACCATGAAGACACAGAATGAGGCAAACTTAACCAGGGTTCGTATTTCAATTATATTTTCTTGAGAGCAGGCACAAAAAGTCTTGTATCATTCTTATCAGTTTACAAGCCTCCCACAGATCCCCTCTTTCCTCTTTCTTTCATCCTTTTGCATGAGCCTGAGCTTTGGGGATACCCTGCCACCTCCCACAAGAGGCAGCCCTGAATTGCAAAAGGGCATCTGTAGCCGCATCAATGGTGTGAATGCAGCTTCCATGTGACTTTTTCATTTGTAATAATTCCTTGTCACCACCTGAGAGCTCCCTGAGAGTCATCCAGTGTGAAAACAGGTTATATCCTGCATCCTCTGTCACTTGAGTGTTGCTGCGAAACAAAAATCAGTCTTCATACCATGACAAGCCAGGGTCCTGTGATGGCTTGCTTTATCCTCCCTGAAGCCCAGATTCCTTCCTAATTGTCAGTGTTTGTCAGTATCAAACAGGAAGAAATCAAGATGTAAGCCTCTCTGTCATCCTGCAGATGCCCTTGAGGGAATCGGGCTTGAGGGGGTGGGTAACATAAAAAAAAAAATAAACAAGGTCTTTATTGAATCAAAGAGAGGTACTTGGGGTGTGTAAGATTAGGATGTTGGAAAGGCACAGCACATTTTATTTTATTTTGTCTTATTTAAGGTCAAGAAATTTTTACTCTATAGGATTTTCATTCTGTTCTAGCATATTCTTCATGGGGCCTCTTAGACCCAAGATGACTCCTTCTCATTTGAACCCTATGGTCTTTTCACATTTCTGTATTCACCTACCAAGAAGACCCCTCTGGGGTAAGGAGGATACCCTGGGGGGTCTGTGAGCCTTCTTAATACCCAGAGATCTGCTGCTTCCTTAAGCCCCAAAAGCTCATAGGCCCTGCAAGGGGTCAGCTAAAGTCTTTGGCCTCTTATTGAACTGAAGCCCCTATCAGATTTCCTGCCTGAATCTTGTGAGCAAAGACAGTTATCTGACACAGTTCTTACCATCAGTTCAAGACTTACCATTCTTCAAACCCAAAAGTAGCAAACCCAAATGTTTGCAATATTACCCAGTCCCCACAAGTATCCTGTGAGGCTAGGGACTGAGGGGTATTTTACAAGAGGGACTTGCTGTGGTTCATGGGCAACTTAGAGGCCCAACTTCTATGTCTTAAGCCAGGATTTTCACCACTGAGATTTTTCTTTCCTTGTATTCAAATAAGCTTTAAAAAGTAGAATTTAAATATTTAGTCGTGGCACAAATATTGCAATGAAGAATTTCCTAATCAGACTGCCTTTGCTTTAAAAAGGGCCTCTCAAGCCTCTTCCAGCTCAGGTTGAGTGAATAAGCCAGGGTTAGACTGGGTAAGCAAAACCCATTCCTACTTGCTTAACTTGTTCTCCCTAAAAATCTTCAGGTTTTCCCTAAAGGTTTCTCTTGCCTGGAGCATCAGGCTATAGACAATGTAGAGAATAGTAAACACGCACACAAACAAACAAAAGTTCCCTATTGTACTTCTGACACCACTCCCCCAGGCCCTTGGATTGGTCTGGAAGCCTCTTGAGCTGTCAGACAGGAAGGGTGGTGCTGGCTCACACTTGCCTGGGTGGAGTGGCACACAGCAGGGCTGTAGAGTGGCTGTGGGCTCTCAGGTCCCCACCCCTCCCCTACACGTGTCTCCCTGACCTGGCAGTGCTGGGAGTTCCCCCTCCTCCACCACTTTGATGGTTTATTTTGAAGAGCAGGTCAGGTGCTGTATATGAAAGGCCTCCAGAGGCACCAGCTACCTTTCCAGGTTAGGTTCACCCAAAGGAGAGATCCCATATGCCCCAGGTGACACCAAACAGCCCTATGCCTACCCTGCCTGCCACTCTTTATCCTTGTCCCTGTTTCTTCTGCCTGCAGGTACCTGGCGCTCTATGCCTACAAGCCCCAGAAGAATGACGAGCTGGAGCTGCGCAAGGGTGAGGTGTACCATGTCCTTGAGAAGTGTCAGGATGGCTGGTTCAAGGGCACATCCCTGAGGTCTGGGCTTTCTGGGGTGTTTCCAGGGAACTACGTGATGCCTGCTTCCAGGTGAGGTCATAGTTAGTCGCTGCCTGGGTGAGAAAGGAGGAGGCCCTCACACTGCCCTGCAGCTGTTGTCACTTCCTGGAGGTCATACTGTGTCTGGGCCACCCATAAATACAATTCAGAAGACAGCCAGGACGTGCCCTGCCTGTGGGGTTCTGCCCTGTAAGCTCAGAGTCCCCTTGAACAGGGGTTCTATATGGTGAGCATTTCGCCTTCTAAATTAGGTTTGCTTGTCTCTCCCTGAGCAGACACTGGCTGCCAGGGAAGAGGATGGGAACAGAATGAGCGGGAGTCAGGGCAGCATCACTAAGTGAGGATAGAAAGTCACCAAGGAGAGTGAGATGTCAAGGCTGTGCATGCGGATGAGTGTGTGTACAAGTGTTTTTGTGCTTGTGCGCTGTGTGAGTATAGCAGTGTGTATGTGTGATCACATAGACCTGTTATACATAAAACACCCACATATGCATACATGCAAAGGAAAGATAATATACTCCCAAAAGGTAACAATTGTTATTAAGAGGCAGTATTGTAGGTCAAAACTTTTTCTTGTGCTTTCCTATGTTTTACAAATTTTCTGTTATATTATTTTTATAAAAACAGAACAATTTTAAAAGTTCACTAACACGATATTCAAAGTCATCTGAGAATTTTCCATTGAGGTGAGGGGTCCGCTGCTTGATTTTATTTCAGTCAGTGTCACTCGCGGAAGCCCTCCGTGGGTACAGTGCTGTGTCAGCACTCCAGGACACACAAACTGAGGCCATGGCCCATGGGGTGATGCTCTCTTTGAACCAAGATTGCTGTGAAAAATTAAATGATGCTTAGACCTTGCATTGATGGCTACACTACTCCGTACTTTTCAAAGCACCCTAGGGGCAATGCTGGCCTGGATGCGGGGTCACAACTCACCTCATCCCACTGCCCTTCCTGGGAAGGCCCATCATTTGTGAGCCCACTTTATTTCATTTTTAAAATGTCCTAGGGTAAAACTGAGTTCAGCAAGTAGCAGATGTGCTAAAAAAATTCATGCTTTTGGCTGGCCAGCCCACTGAGTTCCTCCGTGGAAGTGAATTTCAGGGCAGTGCTAAGGGCTCATGGAGGAAGGTATTGCAATGCGTCAAACGCTCTTCTAGGAGTCCCTTTCTCTAAGCTGTTCTGCAGGGCCCTGACTGGACACTGCAAGGGCTCTTTCCCATCTGAAGTCAGTTCCACTGTCATGAATCCATGCAGAGAGGGGGCCCTCTTACCTCACCCAGGAGTCATGGGCCTGAGAGTGCCTGTTCTCTCCCATGTGTGGCTTCTGGTGCCTCATGACTGATATTCCAAGAGGATAAAGGGGAGTTTACTGAGATCTGGTACAAATGGAAGACAGTCCAATCCCCTGAAACTAAATCTCTAAAGCTTTCAAGACCTGACTCCACTGGGTGCTTCACCCCAACAGCCAGAGCATGGATTGAGTGCAAGTATGCATAGTGCACAAGGGTTTAAAAGCCATGTTCCCTTTAAAAGTTGCTCTTTCTTAAACACTCTAAACTGGTTTCATTTAGAAACCATGGGGTGCAAGGGCAGCAGGGTCTGGCAAAAGTAACACCTGCTTGAGTGTGATTGGGGGGGTAATAACATGGGTGTAATGATTTATAATTTTAATTTGAACATTTCACCAAAAATGTTATATGGTGTGCTTAAGTGTGATATTGTTATGTTTAGAATCTCACGCTTATTATTTTATAATAAAAGGGGGTGTTATTTGTGCCAGACCCTACATTTTTCCAGTATGAAACTGTAATTTCCTTGACATCTCCCAGTGGGATGTGGTTTGTCTGTGCCCCGTCCCAGAGGCTAGCAGAACCAAGACAGTAGCAATGTCCAGAGGGAATGGGTCTTTGCCACTACTTCCCATCACGTGCCAGACATGCCCAAGTCTTGTGAGATGTGACTGAGTCATCTGTTCTTTCTGGATGTGTTTGGGGACATACAGCTGTTTGTTAGGGTGAGTCAAAACGGTAGACCTGGTACAAAATAGTCTATTGATTGGAATCATTCTTCTGTTTTTAGGGTTTTGTGTGTGTTTTTTGTTGTTGTTTTTTTTCCTATTTCTTGAATACTCAATTGAGAGTTGGTCCCCGTGAAAGTTTTACAAAGTATGCCCTTCTCAGCTGGAGCTCTGAGCATTGTTTACCTACAAGAGTTATCTTGGTACTAACACAGTGCCTAACGTAGGATTTGTCTCCAAGACTGATGACCTTCGTCTCAGAGCCAGTCTGTGAGAGCAGGCCTTTATCAGTGGCCTGTGTAGGGTGGTTTCATCTGCACTGTTCCCAAATTCATTCTGTTTTATTTCCTCAGGGCTCCCTTAGAAGGGCCTGGGCCACCCTGGAATAATGTGGTTGGAGGGTCTCCACTGGCCAAAGGGATAGCCACAACCATCCACCCTGGTGGTGGAAGCCTGAGCAGCCCTGCTCGTGCCCTGAGACCAGTCCTTCCTCTCAGCACAGCCCAGGTCCAGCACCAGGCAGCCTCTCCCCCAGTGGGCAGTTGTCTCTGGCACTCAGCCCAGCCGGTGGAGAGCCAAGCCCGGAACACCACCCCCACAGGTATGTACCAGTCTTTCTGGGACCTCAGTCTCTGGAAAATTTGACAAGAAGGTGGGGTCTTGGGTACACAAATCATAGAAATATTTTGGCACAGGTCTCCAGCAGTTCACAGCAGAAATGACACAGAGGGGCAAATTGTATTTGATTATCACAATCATCAACCTCTGCTGACCTCTAGGAAATTTATTGACTTATTTTGTCCTGGTTGCTGAAGTGGATTCAAGAATTTATGAATATTTATACATTTTATTGTAGCAACAGGGCTGCATGGACTAATAAGATTAATAGTGGTGCTTTTGGACTCTCCGTTTGAGGCTACAAAGAGGGTGTGGGTTGGCCTCATACACATTCCATGGCCCAGACACTTAAGGGTTTCCAATTAGGCAGCACGTCCTAAGCCAGGGCTGGAAATGAGACACTGGAGCAGAGCATTCCCTGTCTGAGATGCTCTGAAGCTGGAAGGAGTGATGATCATTGATTGATCCTTCACCTTCATGCCAGCATTATCAATAGACAGGCTGACACAATTTAAGGAAAAACTGTTTTTTTCCCAATATGGTGTGAAGTGAAAAAAAAATGTTAGAGGGTGGATCGTATAGGCATAAACAAGGTAAACACACCTTGTTTGGAAGCTTAGCATTGAGGAAATAAGAACTGCTGGAGCTTCGCTCATGTGACACTCCTAGGAGCCCACACCCGTGACGTTTCTGAAGCCACAGTGCCAACAACATCGTCACCATTCAGTAAAAGGAACCCAGAAAAGGAGGATATAGCTTTGACACAGAATTCCTTTTCCCACACCAATCTCATTCTCAGAAATCATCTCTCATCTTCTCAAAGTAAGGCTTAAAGGACACACACAAAAAAGTGAACTCTTTGGAGCATTAAAATACATGACATTTTAGAATCTAGTTAACCAGACACAACCAACCCATTAGAAGTCCTCCAGAAAGCAGCCTCTCCAGGGTGAAAAGTGGAGATAGCACCTAGTGCAGCAGGGGCCATGTTTTCTTCTGAGGCCCAAATGAGGTGGATATCCACTCACCACCCCACCCCAGTTACTCTCTGGGGAAGGAGGCATGTGTGTGTCCCATGCTGATGACAGTCTGGGCTTACAGGTGGCAGCTGGAACTGCTGAGTATTTGCAGGAACCGTACAATGCGATATGAGCCACCCGAGTCAGCGTCTCCATTCTCAGCTCTCCTAGGCCGACCGCCAGTGGGCAGCACTGGCTGGGAGGGCTGTGGGGCACTTGGTGATGGGGCGGGGAGAGTGGGAAAGGCTTCTCAGAAGAATCCCATCTGAGGATGAGCAGCAAAGTAACACTCAGGTGGGGGAACAAAGAAGGGTGCCATTTGAAGCAGGAGGAAAGTAATAGTCAAACAAATAGAAATGGGAGAAAGTAGTCTTATTCCACCAGCAGCAAGCAATTCAGCAAAGACAGAGCAGACAGAGGCCTGGCTGAAGGCATGAGCTTGGGAGGCAGGCAGACCTATTTTGAATGCCAAGACTGCCATCTTTCCTGTGTCCCCAGTGTCTTCCTCAGAAAGACAGTATGTACCTCCACCGACACTCTGTGAGGACTATCTACATGGCATATACAGTATGTATTCACCACACTGTAGCTGTTTCATTTTTTGGTTAGAGAATAAGAATATTACTAGAGCGCTCAATGCATAAGAATCAAAAAAGTAAACATAAAAGTTATCACAGAATCTGGGGGTTGACTTCTCTGTTGAAGGCAGTGGGGACCCACCACAGGATTTGAAGCAAGAGGGTTTCCCCTTAACCAAATGTCACCAGACACAGCAGTGAGGAAGTGGTGGTGCCAGCAGCCCAAGGCTGGGAGCCAAGAGAAAGTTGCTGCTGTGCCCAGGTGAGAGGTGATGATGAGCCTGGGCCCCATGGGTGTGATAGTGGAATTGGGACAAAATAGTGAGGTATTTAGGAGGCAGAGTGGTTATGTCTTGGAGATGGTCTGGATGGAAGTGCTCAGGGAGAGTGAGGACCCAAGCCCAGTTTCCAGGTTTGTGGAACCTGTTGACTGGGACAATGACAATGGCATCCCCTGACCTAGAAGAGACTAGAAGGGGACTTGTTTATGAAGGAATGTAATGATGTGGTTTTGAGAGATGCAGTTGGTGCTGGTCACACTGTGGTCCATCACCTGAGGGGGGCTCACAGCTGGTGTGTAAATCCTCAGCCTGCCTTTCAGGCAAGACACAGAGATGTGACATGGACTGCATGTGTCCTCCAATCAAAACATGAGGCCACATGGGTCCCTTGTGGGGATGAATGGGGTGGTGAAAACATCCAGGAGCTTTTCAAGAGCAGCAAGGTTGTGGTGTGCAGTGCCCAATCATCAATGGGTGTAAGGTGGGCTCTGCCTAACGCTGAGTGGTGTCTGTGTCCAGCAGTCATGGGATCTGGCCCAAGGAAGCCTCAGGGATGGGCTTGGCACTTCCCTGGCTGTAGAACCTCCAAGAGTGACCCTGCCATCCAGAGATTCTGTAAGTGCTTAGTGGTCTTTCATATGTACCTTTTTTCTTAAATTAGCCAAAAGTGAGTTTCTGTGTTTTTGCAGCTTTGGCTACCAGAGCCTGGAGAAGAGCTAGCTGTCGGTGTACTCTAAGACTCTGCAAGCTAAAGCAGCTGGTGCCAGACCTCTGCCCTCAATTGTTACCTTCTTACCAGCTATGCTTCTAGTCTGGTTTAAGTTCACCTGATGCCATTTACTGGGAGCCTCCAACATAGGATCAGCCATTGTAATAGCCAAGTGATAAACCCACAGCAGAGTTTCCTGACTGGTGCTCTATGTCAGAATACTAATCTGTGGCCCTCGGAGTATCTGGGCAGGACCTAGGGCACCTAAAGTCTCAAACCAGGCCCCTTTTTCTTGTAAACATACTGCCCATTCCCCTGCATGCCATACACATGTTTATATGTGCACTGCAACAGCCCTGCTTCCCAGTGAGAGTGCACATTCCAGTACGTAAGCCCTGAGATATCAGCACAAAATGCCCATATCATGGCCTTTGCTTGCTAGCAACTTTCCCAATTCAAAGAAGAAAATGAGACCTGCCAGTCATTTCTCCCTCTGTGCAATAACAAGCAGAATCAAAAGAAATTGGCATGGCTAGGGGCAGTACAACATTGTGTCTCTCATCTATCACCATAGTAACCACCAGGGTAAGACAAGCATTCTCTTCCATCAGTTTAATTTTACATATGGGAAGAGTGACGTACAGGGTGGTTAAAATGGCTCTCCCAGTGCATTCTATCCTAATGTTTGTCCCCACATTGTATCAGTCCTACCATATTAGTAAGGTAAATGCCACTGAGTTCTCACATTTTCCACTTTACTCTGCATTTTGCATGAGGAAAAAAAATCTGTTGACAGTACAAGTAGTGGATTATTTGCAGCTGTAATTACCCATTTCAGCAGACCCCAACCCAGGTTGTTGAGAGGCATTTCATCAATTTTCTCATCTCAAACCAAAGTCTTACAAAAGCATTGGCTATAGCATCCAATATGATTTATTCTATTTAATTAACGTAATTCCTTTTTAAGGGCAGCTATCCCTGTAAAGTACAGTGCTATACAGCCTCATGCCAGCACTTAGCAGGAGTAAGCTGTCTACAGCCATATATTCATCAGCAAAAAAAGAAGTGAAAGACAACCCTACATGCACAAGACACTCTGTTAGGGTCTGGAGATGCAGAGAAGAGCCAGCTAGACCCCTGTTTCTACCCTCAATTAGAGGGAAGGGCAAGGAAACAGTCTCAGTGGATTCTGAAAAACACTGTGATAGAGGGATTTGTAGGGAATTAAGAAAGCATTGAAGAGAGATAGTGCACTCAGATTGGGAGGAGTGTAGGAGAGGTTTATGGAAAGTTTTCAAGAGGAGGTGATACTGTCTTTTTTATTAAATATTTTATTGTTGTTCTATTAGAGTTATCCCAATTTTTCCCTTTGCTCTCCTCTACCCAGCCCACTGCCTGCTCCCACAGTCACTTCCCACCCTGTTGTCAATGTCCATGGGTCATTCATACATGTTCCTTAACTAGTCCCTTCCCTTTCTTTCCACCCTTAACCCCCTCTCCCTGCCCCTCTGGTCCCTGTCAGTTTATTCCTTGTTTCCATGCCTCTGGTTCTATTTTGCTTTTTGTTTGTTTTGTTCATTAGTTTCCACTTACAGGTGAGATTATAGGGTATTTATCTTTCACCAGCTGGCTTATTTCACTTAGCATGATACTCTCCAGTTCCATCCATGCTGTCATGAAGCATAGGAGTTCCATCTTTCTTTCTGCTGTGCAGTATTCCATTGTGTAAATATACCAGTTTTTTGATCTGCTCATCTGTTGAGCATTTAGGCTGTTTCCAGCACTTGGCTATTATAAATAGTACTGCTATGAACACAGGGGTGTATAGGTTCTTTTGAATTGTTGTTTCAGAATTCTTAGTGTATAATCTGTAGCAGTGGAATAGCAAGGTCAAAAAGCACTACCATTTTTAGTTTTTTTCAGGAAATTCCATATTGTTTTTCACAGAGGCTCTACCGGTCTGCATTCCTACCAACAGTGCACTAGGGTTCCCTTTTCTCCACATCCTCACCAGCACTTGTTTGTTAATTTATTAATGATGGCCATTCTGACAGATGTTAGATGATATCTCATTTTGGTTTTAATTTGCATTTCTCTGATGGCTATTGATATTGAGCATCCTATCATATATCTCTGGGCCCTCTGTGTGAGCTCCTTGGAGTAATGTCTATTCAGGTACTTTGCCCATTTTTTCATTGGATTGTTGTCTTCCTGGTGTTGAGTCATATGAGTTCTTTGTATATTTTGGAGATTAAACTCTTGTCCAGTGTATCATTGGCAAATATGTTCTCCCATATGGTTGGATATCTTTTCATTTTGATGAGGGTTTCTTTAGCTATGCAGAAGCTTTTTAATTGACATAGTCCCATTTGTTTATTTTTTTCCTTTATTTTCCTTGTCCTAGGAGATATATTGGGAAAAAAATTGCTGCATGGGATATCAGAGATTTTCCTGCCTATGTTCTCCTCTAGGACTTTTATGGTGTCACTACTTATATTTAAGTCTTTTATCCATCTTGAGTTTATTCTGGTGTATGGTGTAAGATGGTAGTTGAGTTGCCTATTTTTTGCATATAGCTGTCCAGATCTCCCAACACCCTTTATTGAAGATGCTTTATTTACTCCAATATATGGTTATACCCCCTTTATCAAATATTAATTGTTGAAGAATGAAGATAGTGGAGGAGTGAATGGAAGTCACACTGACCTCCTCCCAGGACCAATCTGGTATTCCAACTCAATTGTGGAGAAACCATCCGGAACAAAAAAACTGAGCAATGGCCAGAGAGAACATATAACTTTGGACATACAGAACCAGCTCTGGCACAACTGGTAAGGAGTGCAGTGGAGACTCTTTGGCAAAACAGCAGGATACAAAGTCAATATTCAGAAACCAAAGGCATTTTTGTACAACAACAACAAAGTATCAGACACAGGAATCAGGAAAAAAAATCCCTTTCACTATAGCAAGAAGAAAAATACAATACCTCAGAATAAACCTAACCAAGGAGGTAAAAGACCTATACTCAGAAAACTATACAACACTAAAGAAATAAATTAAGGAAGACACAAATAAATGGAAGCATATACCATGTTCATGGATAGGAAGAATTAACATCATCAAAATGTCCATACTACCCAAAGCAATTTATAGATTCAATGCAATCCCTATTAAAATATCAAGGGCATATTTCACAGATACAGAACAAACATTTCAAAAATTTGTATTGAACCATAAATGACCCTGAATAGCTGCAGCAATTTTGAGAAAGAACAAAGTAGATGGGATCACCATACCTGACATCAAACTGACATTCACAAGGCCAAGGTAATCAAAACCATTTGGTCCTGCCATAAGAACAGACACATAGACCAATGGAACAGAATAGAGAGCACAGAAGTAAACCCAAGTCTCTATGGTCAATTAATATTTGACAAAGGGGGCAGAAGCATAAAATGGAATCAAAATAGCCTCTTCAACAACTGGTGTTGAGAGATTTGGACAGCTGCATGCAAAAAAAAAAAAAAAAAAGGAAACTTAACCAACAACTTAACACAATACACAAAAATCAATCCAAGGTGGATAAAACACTTAAATATAAGTTTTAACACCATGAAAGTCCTAGAGGAAAACATCAGCAGGAAATTCTCAGACATTCCACAGAGCAATATTTTCACCGATATGTCCCCTAGAGCAAGGAACATAAAGGAAATAATAAACAGGTGGGACCTAATCAAATTAAAAAGCTTCTGCATGGCTAAAGAGAATAGCATTAAAATGAAAAGATATCCAACTATATGGGAAGACATATTTGCCAATGATACCTCGGACAAGGGTTTGATCTAAAAAATATATAAAGAAGTAACACAACTCCACTCCAGGAACACAAACAACAGTATTAAAAAGTGGGCAAAAGTCTTGAACAGACACTTCTCCAAGGGCCTAGAGATATATGGAAAGATGCTGAGCATCACTAGCCATCAGAGAGATGCAAATTAAAACTGCAAGGAGATACCACTTCACATCAGTCAGAATGACCATCATAAACAAAGCAACAAACAAGTGCTGAAGAGGATGTGGAAGAAAGGGAACCCTAGTGTACTGTTGGTGGGAATGCAAACTGATGTAGCCACTGTGGAAAACAGTATGGAGTTTCCTCAGAAAACTAAAAATGGTACTGCCTTATAGCTGGCAATTCCACTCCTGGGATTATATGGTAAGAACCCTGAAACACCAATCCAAAAGAACTTATGCACCCTGGTGTTCATAACAGCAGAATTTACAATAGCCAAGTGCTGGAAGCAACCTAAGTGCCCATCATTAAATGAGTGGATCAAAAAACTATGGTACATTTATACAATGGGATACCACACAGCAGAAAGAAAGAAGAAGCTCCTACCCTTCATGAAAACATGGATGGAACTGGAAAGTATTATGCTAAGAGAAGTAAGACAGGTGGTAAAGACAAATACCATATGATCTCACCTGTAAGGGGAACCTAATTAACCAAACAAACTGGCAAGCAAAGTATAGCCAGAGACATTGAAATCGACAACAAACTGATAGTAACTAGAGGGGAGGGGAGAAATAACATGGGAAAGAAGGGGAAGGGATGTAAATAAACATGTATGAGGGACCCATGGACAGAGCCAAGGGGGGGGGGTGAGTTAGAGGGTGGGAGGGTTTTATGAGTAGGGTGGGGCAAAGTGGTGGTAGGTAAATGGAGACAACTTTATTCGAACCTCAATAAAGAAGTAAAAAATAATAATAATAATATTGCCATAGAGATATGGGTTTAAGTCAGAGCTCTGTATTCTGTTCCATTGATCTGTGAGTCTGTTCTTATGGCACGATCAAATGGTTGTGATTACCATGGACTTGTAGTATAGTTTGATATCATGTATTGTGATCCCTCCTACTTCATTCTTCTTTCTCAAGATTGCTGAGGCTGTTTGGAGTCATTTATGGTTTCATGTAAATTTTTGAAATGTTTGTTCTAGATCTGTGAAATATACCATTGGTATTTTAATAGAAATTGCATTGAATATATACATCACTTTGAGTATTATGGTATTTTAATGATGTTAATTCTTCTAGTCCATGATCATGGTATATGCTTCCATTTGTTTGTGTCTTCCTCAATTTCTTTCTTCAGTGTTGTGTAGTTTTCTGAGTACAGGTCTTTTACCTCTATGGTTGGGTTTATTCCTAGGTACTTTATTTTTCTTGCTGCTATAGTAAATGGGAATTTTTTCCCTAGTTTCTCTTCCTGATAATTCATTGTTGGTGTACAAAAATGCCCTCAATTTTTGAATATCGATGTTGTATCATACTATTTTGTCAAATTCACTTACTAGGTCAAGTAGTGTTTTGGTGGAGAGTTGTTCTTGATTCTTGATTTTGTTCTTGTCTTGTTCTTGATTTTAAGTGGAAACCTTTTAGTTTTTGCCCATTGAATATGATGTTGGGTGTAGGTTTCTTGTATGTGGCCTTTATTATGTTGAGGTATGCTCCCTCTATTTCCACTTTGTGGAGTGTTTTATCACAAATGTGTACTGGACTTTATCAATTGCTTTTTCAATATCTTGAAAGAATTCTGGCAGAGGGACTAACAAGGGCACAGGCATGGTAATGAGAAGGACCTGAGTTTCTACTATAGGTAACCCCATTAAGTTTGATGGGACTGAAAAAGTATGGTAGGAGAACAATAATATGTGTAGACCAATTTCTCTGCTGAGGCAAAATTTACTTTTGGATCTCAGAGATGAGTAGAATATAGCATGCAGTGGTGGGGTGAGGTGAGATTGAAGCTAAATAGAACTCGTGCTTTTAGGAACTAAAATACGGTCAGTGGGGAAGAACAAAAAAAGCAGAAGGGTGGGTGCCCTGTGATAAAGCTGAAAAGTGTGCAGGGGTGATCATGAAGGTTCTTTTAGCTATGTCAAGGAATGCCTTTTATCCTAAGGGCAAAGGAGCATATTATTGCTAGGAGGTTTGAAGTAATAGGTATAATCGTATTTTCATAGCTAAAAGATAAAGCCAAATGTTTTTATATTTTGTTTTTTATTTAAGTATAGTTGACATATAATATTTGTTTCAGGTGTACAACATAGTGATTCAACATTTATATGTTTTGCATTTGACCACCACACTTAGACTAGTAACTTTCTGTCATACAAAGTTGTTATGATAGGATTCACTCTTTTCCTATGCTATATGTTACATCCCTGTGACTTACACATTTTTTATAACTGGAAGTTTGTACCTTATTCCTCTTCACCTTATTCACCCATCCCCCACCTGCCTCCCATTTGGCAACCATCAGCATATTTCCTATGCGTGTCTGATTCTGTTTTATTTATTTATTTATTTTGTGTTTTTAGATTCCACGTGTAAGTAAAATAATATGGTATTTGTTTTTCTCTGACTTACTTCACTTAGTATAATGCCCTTTTCTCTATCCATGTTGCTCCATGGCAATATTTCATTCTTTTTTATGGCTGAGTAATAGTCCATTGTATATATTGTATCTATACCACATCTTCTTTATCCATTTCTCTACAGTGGACACCTGGGTTACTTTCATCTTGGCTATTGTAAATAATGCTGTAATGAACATGAAGGTACACATATCTTTTCAAATTAATGTTTTCATTTTCCTTGGATAAATACCCAGAAGTGGAATGGCTAGATCATGTGAATGCTAGACTTCTGGTTACAGACAAAATAAATGAGGACAAGATTTATCCTCCCAATGAAAATAACAAAAAAAGAAGGAAATTTATGAGACAACAGTTTGTGAGGCACAAGATATTAGAAAATCAAGGTCGTGATTCAGATGAGATGATGAACAAACAGGTAGGCCCAGCACACTCTCTAGAGAGAAGTTCCTAACTGTAGTACAGGGAGGGAGAACTTTTTTCAAATGCTTTTTCTGCATCTATTGTTATGATCATGTGATTTTTGTCCTTTATTTTGTTTATGTGGTGTATTATGTTTATTGATTTGTGAATATTGTACCATCTTTGCATTCCTGGGATGAATCCACTTAATCATGGTGTATAATCTAACGTATTGCTGGATCTGGATTGCCAATATTATGTTAAGGATTCTAGCATCTATGTTCATCACAGGGCCTGTAGTTTCTTTCTTGCTGTGTCTTTACCCGGTTTTGGAATTAGGATAGTACTGGCTTCATAAAAAGAGTTTGGGAGTCTTCCCTCTTCTTGAATTTTTTGAAATAGTTTGAGGAGAGGAGTTAGTTCTTCTCTGAATGTTTGGTTAAATTTGCCTGTGAAGCTATCCAGTCCAGGGCATGTAGTTACGATTTGTGGTATTTGTAGTCTCTTCATTCCTTTGTATAGATCCATATTTCCATTTGCTACCATTTCATTCTTCCTCAAGTACTTTGTTCAACATTTCTCATGTGTGGATCTATTAATGATGAAATCTTTTACATTTATGTCTGAATAACTCTTTATTTTTCTTTCATTTTTAAAGGTATTTTTCTAGGTATAAAATTTTAACTTGACAGATTTATTTTTTCAGTGTTCTCAGCAGAAGTGTTCCTGATCAGAAATCTACTGTCATCTTTATTTTATTTTTTTTGTACTTTATATAATGTGCCTTTTTTCTTTGGCTGCTTTTAAGGTTCTATTTGTACCAGAAATATTTATTTTGAACAATTCAATTAGATTTTGTCTTGGTGTGTGTCTCACATATATTTCAAACTTAAATACTAAAACAACTCGTCCCAGTAGATTCTATTTTCTTTAGTTTACAAAAGAGAAAATGAGGTTTGGAAGTGTTAAGTGACTTGCCCAAGGCCAGCCTAGTAACTGGTGATAGAATCATGATTCAAGCCCTTCCAACTGCCCCAGATCTGGAGCTTCTTGCACTGCACTGCCCTTTTCCATCCTGCCTCTATGTCCCTGAGCATCTTTGTATGAGCTGAAATAGGAAGGAAGAACTTCATGTTGGCACCCCTCCGCTGGGAACATGTGCATGGGTAACTTACATTATTTGCTAATCTGCACATGTCTAAGGATAACTGCAAAAGCCCCAGAGGTATTGATTTGTGGGTTACAAATCAATATACACAAATGTAGAATCTGTGAATAATGAGGATTGACTACCATGTTAATACTAATCAGAAGAAATCTGAATTGGTTATATTAATACCAGACAGAGTAGAATGCAGAACAAAGAATATCATTACTAATAAAAAAGCCAATTTACAACAGTAAAAAAGTTGGTTCAGATCAAGAGGTCTGAATATTTATGCCTCAACTAACAGAACCTCAAAATATGTGGTCTTTCCAGAAAGTATCCAGCCACATACTATGAAAAATAGAGGCATTTCTTGGAGAAGATACAAAAGATAAGAAATGTACACATGCCAGTGGCACCACAGTCCCCTTCAAAATAGGCACCTTGGAACCTCACACCGTTCTTCCAAATGCTATCAGCTGCCCTGTCATAGTTTCCTGAATCTCACTGATGGTCTGAAATCTCTTCCCTTTTAAAGGTGATTTCAGTTTTGAGAAAAGCCAGAAATCACAGGGCACCAAATCTGCGCTGTAGGGGGACAGAGTCATCTGGTTGATTTGATGTTTCACCAAAAAATTCTGCATGACATGTGATGCATGAGCAGGTACATTGTCATGATGAAACTGCCAGTCACCAGTTGCTCATAGCTGCAGCCTTCTGAATCATCCAAATAGTTTCCATGGAGGAATGTTCAAGCTTGATGTAAAATTTGGTGTAGATTCATTGCTCTACTTGCTAGACATTTGAATGCAATGGCCACACAGTACATAGGCTCACCTAATAGTGTCTGTCGCCCCCACTGACTAGTACAGTGAAGTCATCACTGTTCACACATGTGCATTCCAGTCCACTCTCTTTGGCTGCCAGGTTATATTGATGTCGTGCTAACCATTCTCATTATATGAACAATGGCTGGGCTCTTTTTGGACAGGCCTCATATATAAGCAATTACTGATAGAGCTGTAAAGAGATATAAATAGATAATTCTACAGTTGCAGTCAGGGATTACAATACTTCTCTTAATAATTGATACAAGTAGAATATTGGTAAGAATATAGGACATTAGAACACTATAACCAACTTAACTAAATTGACATTTATGTAATACTCTATCAAACAACAGAAAAATACACATTCTTTTGACATGCACACATTTACTGAGATAGACCATATTCTGAGACATAACAGTTAAATCTCAAATCTTAAAAATTTGAAGTCACTCAAACTATATTTCCTGATCATTGTTGAGTTAAATTAGAAGTCAGTAACACAAGATATCTGTAAATATTTGAAAATTAAATGCCATACTTCAAAATTACCCATGGATCAAAGAGGAAATCAAAAGTAGTATTAGAAAACATTGTAAATTGAATGAAAATAAAAACACATCATATCAAAATTTGGAAATTTATATCACTAAACACCTATAGTAGAAAAAGGAATAAAAAAGTATCAAGTCAATTGATTTGAGACCTCAGTTTCACTTTAAGAAACTAGAATCAAAAGAACAAAGGAACCACAAAAAAGGAGTAAAATATCAGTGTATAAGTCAATGACATTGAAAGCTGTATAGTAGTAGAGAAAATCAATGAAACCAAAATTTAATTCATTGAGATCAGTAATAATGTTGATAAACTTCTAAAGGATAGAGAGAATACACAAATTATTGATGTCAGTAATAATTGAAGTGACATCACTTTTGATTCTAAAGAATAGTAAGGGATTATTATAAAAACTCTTTATGCCAGTAAACTCAGTATATTAATAAACTTAAAAGTAGTTGATAAACTGAGAGGCCTATATTAATTATAGAAATTGAATTAGTTAAAAACCTTCCACAAAGAAAACTCCAGGCCTGAGTGGCATCATTGATGAAATATACCTAATGGCTAAGGAAGAAATTATAACAATTCTTTGGAAACTCTTCCAGAAAACTGAAAAAAGGAAATTCTTTTCTAACTCTTTCTATAAGGCCACCATTACTTTCATAACCAGACAAAGACATTAAAAGAAAACTTTAGACCAATATTAGTCTCAACATGAATATAAAATTTCTGAAAAGAATTTTAATATATCAATTATACCAATAAATGAAAAGGATAATAGTCTATCATGACCAAGTAGTGTTTATCCCAATAATTCATTTGATTAATGTTTGACCTCAATATACTTCACTATATTAACAAACTAAAAAATAAAAGTAACATGGTCAGTTGAATAGATATGGAGAAAAACTTGACAAAATTCATAATCTGTTGTTAGTAAAAACTCAGAAAATGGGAGAAACAAGTGAACTTCTTCAACCGCATAAAGGACATTTGTGAAAATCCACAGCTAACATTAAACTGCTGGTGAAAGACTGAAAACTTTCCCTCATGATAAGGATCAAGATAAGGATGCCCACTCTTGCCATTTCTACTTGATATTGTGTTGTAAGTTCTAACCGGAGATGTTAGTCAAGAAAAAGAACTAAAGGCATGCAGACTGGAAAGGCAGGAGCTACTCTATCTCAATTTCCAGAGTATATGATCTTATATAGAGAGAGAACTGTAAGGAATCCACACTCACACACTCAAGAAAGGTTTTTTTAGAGGCAATAAATGAATTCACCAAGATGACAAGACACAAGATTAATATACAAAAATCAATTGTTTTACATACTATTAATGAATAATTGAAAATTGACATTTAAAAATAACAGTATCAATTTTACTGGCAAACCACATGCAGCAAACAATACATTAAAAAGATCATACACCATGATCAAGTGGGACTCATCCCAGGGATGCAAGGATGGTACAATATTAACAAATCATTAAATGTAATACATCACATAAAAGGAAAGGCAAAAAATCACATGATCATATCAATAGATGCAGAAAAAGCACTTGATAAGGTACAGCATGTGTTTATGATAAAAACACTCAGCAAAGTTGGAATAGATGGAGCATTCCTCAACTTAATAAAGGACATATATGAGAGACCTACAGCCAACATCATACTCAATAGGCAAAAACTAAAAGCTTTCCCACTAAGATCAGGAACAAGACAAGTGTGTCTGCTTTCACCACTTCTGTTCAACATAGTTAAAAAGAAATTCTATCCAGAGTGATCAGACAAGTAAAATAAATAAAAGGCATCCAAATTGGAAAGGAGGAAGCAAAACTGTCATTGTTTGTGTATAGAAAATCCTATAGACTCCACCAAAAAACTACTTGACCCAATACTAAAGATGGTGGCATGGTAGGAGGGAGCAGATTCCACTTCCCCTTACACATGGGAGAAAAACCTAGCCAATCTATGGAACAGAGTAAACAGCCAACAGTACCACAGCATATATGAAAATAGGAGATCAAAAATTGTAGCAGACATTGAAAAACTAGACGGTAAGGAGAGTTTTTCAGGACAATAAAGGCCCAGGGATCAGCGCAGAGACCAGGGCAGCAGAAGCCACTGGCCTGGTGCTCACCAGGTGTGCCACAGGGCTCTAGGGAGGGAACCGGGTCAACCGCTCTGTCCTCAGCCAAGCAAGGTTTGAGCAGCACCAGGAGAGACCTGGCTGCCTGAAGTCACACAGAGAGGAGTTAAGGTCTCAGTTACAAACACACAGGGGCTGTGAGCACCCACACATAGCCTTGGGAGGAGTGCACAACTCAGTCCCTGCAGACCAGAGGCACCTGAGCGACCAGAGGCCCCCAAGCGAACAGAGACACCTGCAACCAGAGGAGGGGGCTTTGTGGAAGACCTGGAGCTCACACCCATAAACTCAGGAAAGTGCTCACTCCACAGGAGGCTCAGAAACACTGCCCAAGGCCTTGCACAGAGAGGCACTGGCTAGCTCTGAGGAAAGTGGGCAGCTAGCACTGAGGAGAATAGCCCAAAGTTGACTGAATGCAGAACAGGGAGAAAAGCAATACCACTCACCACTCAGCTCCTTGCAGCCAGCAAGACCAGAAAAACTGGTTTGGCCACTTTGAAACCAGCAAGACTTTTTTTTGTTTGTTTGTTTTTGTTTTTGTTTTGTTTTGCTAATTATATATATTTTATTATTTTTAAATTATTTTTCTCTTTTTTATCCCTCAAATCCTTTTGCTTCTTTCTTGCTTTATTCCTTCTTCCTTTCTTTAAATATTATCTCTTGTTCCTTCCTCCTCTTTTCTTTTTTCATTTTTTTTCTTTTCTCTTTTTAAATACCAATGAGTGAGACAAACAAACCTGGAACTCTGAAAAAACCAGACTTGGATCCAAACAGGGGGCATCCCAACACCTGAGACAGTGGAAGCACTGAAAACCAGGATACTCAAAGGAGACTGCACCACTGAATCTCACAGGTATTCTACCACAAAAGTTCATACCATAAACCCAGGGAGCCAGAACAGAACAATTTAAGAAGCTGAGACTGACAAGAAGAGTCTCACAAACAATGGGAAGACAAAGAAACAATCCCCAAATGAAAGGAGTGGAGGAAGCTCCAGAAAGAATGCTAAATGAAACAGAAGCAACTCAACTATCAAATTTTGAGTTCAAAGCAATGGTTGTCAGGAAGCTCCATGAGCTCTCAATGAGCTACAAGAAACTACAGGGAAGCTACGATGAACTCACTGCAAACTATGTCAACATGAAAAAGGAAATAGAAACTATCAACAAGGGCCAAGAGGAAATGAAGAATACAATTTCTGAACTGAAGAACACAGTAGAAGGAATCAAAAGCAGCATTGATGAAGCAGAAGATCGGATCAGCAAGCTGGAGGACAAGGGAGGGAAAAAAACACGCAGAAAGAGCAAGAAAAGGAAAAGAGGCTCAGAATTAAGAGGTATTAAGAGAAATGCAAGACAATATGAAACATAATAATATCCATATAATAGGGATACCAGAAGGAGAAGAAGACCAAGGGGTAGAAAACCTATTTGAAAAAGTAATGATGGAAAACTTCCCTAATTTGATGAAAGAGTCACACAAATCCAGGAATCACAGAGAGTCCCAATCAAGAGGAACCCAAAGAGGACCACTTCAAGACACATCATAATTAAAATGGCAAAATTCCAACACAAAGAGAGAATCTAAAGGCAGCAAGGGAGAAAAAGGAAGTAACATACAAGGGAGCCCCAATAAGGTTAGCAGCTGACTTCTCAATGGAAATGCTCCAAGCCAGAAAAGAATGGCAAGAAATATTCCAAGTAATGAGAACCAAAGGCCTGCAACCAAGACTACTTTACCCAGCAAGGCTTTCAGTCAAGATAGAAGGCCAAATAAGGAGCTTCCCAGACAAAAGAACTTTAAAAGAATACACCTCTACCAAACCAGTTCTGCAAGAGATGCTAAAGGGACTCCTTTAAGGAGAGGAAGGAAGAGAGAGATTGAGAGAGAGAGAGAGAGAGAGAGAGAGAGAGAGAAACACAGGTATGAAAATGGCAACGAATAAGTACCTATCAATAATAACCTTAAATGTAAGTGGATTACATGCTCCAATCAAAAGACATAGAATAGCTGAATAGATAAGAAAGCATGACCCACACATATGCTGCCTACAAGAGACCCACCTCAGGACAAAAGACCTACACAGACTCAAAGTGAAGAGCTAGAAACAAATTTTCCAAGCAAATGGACAGGAAAAAAAAAGCCGGGGTAGCAATACTCCTATCAGACAAAATAGACTTCAAAAGACGAGCCATAAAGAGAGACCCAAAAGGTCACCTCATAATACTCAAGGGAAGAATCCACCAAGAAGACATAAACATTGTAAATATATATGCACCCAACATAGGAGCACCTAAATACATAAAGAAAATCTTAGAGGACTTCAAGAAAGATATTGACAGCAATGCAATTATAGTAGGGCATTTTAACAACCCACTGTCAAAAATGGGCAGATCTTCCAAACAAAATATCAACAAAGATATTGTGGCATTGAACAACACTCTAGATGAAATGGACTTAACTGATATATATAGAGCCCTTCATACCAAAGAAACTAAATACACATTCTTTTCAAATGTACAAGGAACAGTTTCAAAGATAGACCACATGACAGGACACAAAACAAGCCTCAACAAATTCAAGAAAATTGAAATCATACCAAGCATTTTCTCTGACCACAAGGGACTGAAACTAGAAACCAACCCCCAAGGGAATAAACCCAAAACACTCAAAATCACGGAGATTGACTAGCATGTTATTAAATAATGAATGGGTCAAGAATGAAATTAGGGAAGAAATCAAAAAGGTTCTGGAAACAAAGAAAAAGGTTCTGGAAACAAAGAAAAATCTTGTGAGAAAACTCACAACAACCCAAAACTTATGGTGCATAGCAAAGGCAGTCCTGAGTGGGAAGTTCATAGTGATACAGGCCTACCTAAAAAAGATAGAAATATCTCAAACAAACAACCTAACCCTATGCCTACAAGAACTTGAGGAACAACAACAAAGACAGCCCAGAGCAAGTAGAAGGAAGGAAATAACCAAGATCAGAGCAGAATTAAATGACATAGAGTCTAAAAGCACAATTCTAAGGATCAATGAATCCGGGAGCTGGTTCTTTGAAAAGATAAAGTTGACAAGCCTTTAGGCGGGCTCATCAAGAAAAAAAGGAGAGAGGACCCAAATTAACACAATCAGAAATGAAAGAGGAGATTACAACTGACACCAGAGAAATACAAAGGATTATATGAAATTACTATGAAGAACTGTATGCCAAGAAATTTGAAAACCTAGGTGAAATGGACAAGTTTCTAGAAAAGTATAATCTCCAAAAACTCAATGAAGAAGAAGCAGAAAGCCTGAACAGACCAATAACAGCAGATAAAATTTAAGGAGTGATCAAAAAACTCCTGACACACAAAAGCCCTGGACCAGATGGTTTCACAGAAGAATTCTACAAAGCATTTAAGGAAGAGCTAACCCCTATCCTTCACAGGCTTTTTGAAAAAATCCAAAATGATGGAACACTCCAAAACTCTTTTTATGAAGCCAGCATCATCCTAATCCCCAAACCACATAAAGACACAACAAAGAAAGAGAACTTCATGCCAATATCGCTGATGAACATAGATGCTAAAATCCTCAACAAAATATTGGCAAACCGCATCCAACAATACATTAAAAAGATTATACATCATGACCAAGTGGGATTCATCCCAGGGATGCAAGGATGGTTCAATATTCACAAATCAGGAAGTGTAATACATCACATAAACAAAAGCAAAGATAAAAATCACATGATCATATCAGTAGATGTGGAAAAAGCATTTGGTAAGGTACAACACCCATTTATGATAAAAACACTCAGCAAAGTGGAAATAGAGGGAGCATTCTTCAACGTAATAAAGGCCATATATGAGAGACCTACAGCTAACATCATATTCAATGGGCAAAACTAAAATCTTTTCCACTAGGATCAGGAACAAGACAAGGATGTCCACTTTCACCACTTCTATTCAATATATTATTAGAAGTCTTAGCCACAGCGATTAGACAAGAAAAGGAAATAAAAGGCATCCAAATTGGAAAAGAGGAAACAAAACTATCATTGTTTGCAGATGACATGATAGTGTACATAGGAAATTCTATAGACTCGGTCAAACAGCTGCTCAACCTAATAAATGAATTTGGCCAAACAGCTGGGCACAAAGTCAATATCCAGAAATCAAAGGCATTTCTGTATACCAACAATGAAAGTGCAGAAGCAGAAATCAAGAAGAAAATCCCATTTGATATAGCAAAAAGAAAAATAAAATACCTAGGAATAAACCTAACCAAGGAGGTAAAAGACCTGTATGCCAGAAAATACACAACACTGAAGAAAGAAACCAAGGAAGACATAAACAAATGGAAACATATACCGTGTTCGTGGATTGGAAGAATTAACATCATCAAAATGTCCATACTACCCAAAGCAATTTACAAATTCAGTGCAACACCTTCTAAAGTATCAATGGCATATTTCACAGACATAGAACAAACACTTCAAAAATTTATATGGAACCAGAAATGACCCCAAGCAGATGCTGAAATTTTGAGAAAGAAAAGCAAAGTAGGAGGGATCACACTACCTGATATCAGACTGTATTACAAGGCCACTATAATCAAAACAGCCTGGTGCTGGCATAAAAACAGACACATGGACCAGTGGAACAGAATAGAGAGCCCAGAAATAAACTCAAGTCCCTGTGGTCAATTAATATTCGAGAAAGGGGGCAGCAACATAAAATGGAGTAAAAATAGCCTCTTCAACAAGTGGTGTTGGGAGAACTGGACAGCTATGTGCAAAAAAATGAAACTCGAACACCAACTTACACCATACACAAAAATAAATTCAAGGTGGATAAAACATTTAAATATAAGCTGTGACACCATTAAAGTCCTAGAGCAGAACATAGGCAAGAAAATCTCAGATATTTCACACAGCAACATTTTTACTGATATGTCCCCTAAAGCAATGGACATAAAGGAAAGAATAAGCAAATGGGATCTCATCAAAATAAAATGCTTCTGCATGACTAAAAAAAACAGTATTAAAATAAAAAAAGAACCAACTTTATGGGAAAACATATTTGCCAATGATACTTCAGACAATGGTTTAATCTCCAAAATATTCAAAGAACTTACACGACTCCACTCTAAGAATACAAGCAACCCAATTAAAAAGTGGCAAAGGACTTGAACAGACACTTCTCCAAGGAGGACATACAGAGGATCCAGAGACACATGAAAAGATCCTCGGTATCACTAGCTATCAGAGAGATGCAAATTAAAACCACAATGAGATACCACTTCATGCAAGTCAGAATATCCATCATTAACAAAGAACAAACAACAAGTGTTGGACAGGTTGTGGAGAAAAGGGGACCCTAGTGCACTGTTGGTGGGATTGAAGACTGGTACAACCACTGTGGAAAACAGTATGAATTTTTCTACGAAAACTAAAAATGGATCTACCTTTTGACCTGGCAATTCCACTGCTAGGATTATATTCTAAGAACCCTGAAACACCAATCCAAAAGAACCTATGCACCCCAATGTTCATAGCAGCACAATTTACAATAGCCAAGTGTTGGAAGCAACCTAGGTGCCCATCAGTAAATGAATGGATCACAAAACTACGATACATTTACACAATGGAATTCTATGCAGCAGAAAGAAAGAAGGAGCTCCTACCCTTTGCAACAGCATGGATGGAGCTGGAGAGCATCATGCTAAGCAAAATAAACCAGGTAGTGAAAGACAAATACCATATGATCTCACCTTTAACAGGAACCTAATAAAAAAAATAAGCATAATATAACCAAAGACACTGAAATTGAGAACAGGCTGACAGTCACCAGAGAGAAGAGGGGAGGGAATTTCAGGGGAAAAGGGGAAGGGTTTAGAGCAACAAGTATAAAGGATACATGGACAAAAACTAAGGGGGGGTGCAAATGAGAGGGAGATGGGGAGGGCTAAGGTGGTGGGCTGGGATGGGAGTAAAAGATAGAAAACTGTACAAGAGCAACAATTAAATTTTTTTAAAAAAGGAAAAAACTTACTTCACCCAATAAGTGACTTTTGTAAAAACAGTGGGATACAAAGTCAATATTCAGAAATTGCAGGCATTTTTGTACAGCAACAATGAAATATTAAAAACAGAAATCAGGAAAAAACATCCAATTTGATGTAACATCAACAAAAATAAAGTACCTAGGAAAAAACTTTACCAAGGATGTAAAAGACCTGTACTCAAAAACTACTCAACTCTGAAGAAAGAAATTATGTAAGACATAAAGAAATAGAAGTATATACCATGTTCATGGATGGGAAGAATTAACATCATGAAAATATCCATACTACCTAAAGCAATTTATAGGTTCAATGCAATCTCTATTAAAATACCAATGACATATTTCACAGATATAGAACAAACATTTCAAAATTTATTTTGAAGCATAAATGACCTGAATAGCTGCAACAATTTTGAGAAAGAAGAACCAAGTAGGAGGGATCACAATACCAGATATCAAAGTATATTACCAGGCCACTGTAATCAAAACAGTCTGGTACTGGCATAAGAACAGACATATAGAGCAATGAAGCAGAACAGGGAGCCTAGATATAAACTCAAATCTCTATCATCAATTAATACTTGACAAAGTGGGAAAAGGCATAAAATGGATTAAATATAGCCTGTTCAACAACTGGTGTTGGGTGATATGGTCAGCTACATGAATAAAAAGGAAACTTAACCACCAACTTACACCACATACAAAAATAAACTCACGAAGGATAAAAGACTTAAATATAACTGTGACACCATGAAAGTCCTAGAGGTGAACATAGGCAGCAAAGTCTCAAATATTCCATGCAGCAATATTTTCACCAATGTGTCCCCTACAGCAAGGGACATAAAGGAAACAATAAACAAATGGGACTTCATCAAAATAAGATGCTTCTACACAGCTAAAGAAAACATCAGCAAAGTGAAAAAATGAAAAATGAACCAACCATGTGGGAAAATATATTTGCCTAATGATGCCTTGGACATTGGTTTGATCTCCAAAATATATAAAGAACTCACATGACTCTATGAAGACAAGCAACCCAGTTAAGAAATGGGTAAAGGACCTGAACAGACACTTCTCTGAGGATGACATACAGAGGGCCAGAGACATAGGAAAAAATTCTCAGCATCACTAGCCGTCAGAGAGTTGTAAACTAAAAACACAATGAGATACCACTTCACACCAGTCAGAATGGCCATCATAAACAAATCAACAAACATCAAGTGCTGGCGAGGTTGTGGAGAAAAGGGAACCCTAGTACATTGTTGGTGGGAAGGCAGACTGGTGCAACCAATGTGGAAAGCAGTATGATAGTTCCCCGGAAAACTATAAATGAACCTGCCTTTTGATCTGGTGATTCTACTGATGGGATTATGCCCCAAGAAACCTGAAAAACCAATTGAAAAGAACCTATGCACTACAATGTTCATAGCAGCACAATTCACAATAGCCAAGTGCTGGAAGCAACCTAAGTACCCATCAATAAATGAGTAGATCAAAAAACTGTGGTACATTTAAAGATGGAATACTACACAGCAAAAAGAGAGGAGCTCCTACCCTTCGAGAAAACATGTATGGCTCTGCAGAGCATTATGCTAAGTTAAGCCAGGAAGTGAAAGACAAATACCATATGATCTCACCTATAAGTAGAAACTAATCAACAGAACAAGCAAGCAAAATATAACCAGAGACATTGAAATTAAGAACAGACAGTAACCAGAAGGGAGGAGGGAGTGGATATTGGGGTTAAAAGCAGGAATTGTCAAGGAACATGTACAAAGGACATAAGGACAAAGCCAAAGGAGGGCAGGATCAAGGGTGGGAGATGGGGATGGCTGGTGTGTGGGGGAGTGGTGATGGGAAAATGGAGACAATTGTATTTGAACAACAATTAAAGAAGAAAAATGATACCATTTTTAATAGCATCAAGCATATAAATTACTGGGGGACAAATCTGGCAGAAGATGAGAAAGACCTATACATTGAAAACTACAAAATATTGCTAAGAGAAATTGAAGTTACTTAAGTAAATAGAGAGATATGCTTTATTCATGAGTGAGAAGACAGTATTGTTAAGGTGTTTATTCTTCCAAAATTGACCTATAGGTTCAATGGAATATCAATCAAGACCTCACCTAACTTTTCAATAGAATTGATAGTCTGGATCTCAAATTCATATAGGCAAGGACCTAGAATAGCCAAAAGCAACCTTGAAAAGAACAAAAAATTTGGAAAGCTAACACTGATTTCAAGACATATTATAAAACTATAGTAACCAAGTCAGTGTGATATTGCTATAAAGATAAACAATTAACATCAATGGATGGTTTTTCTGAAAATATTGGAAACCATATTTCTGTGGACTGAGAAGTAAGTGAATGACTCGTGAATAGTGTTGAATAGTGAGCTTTAAAATCCTCTACTTTCTCTGTTTTAATCACAAACAGTTTCGCTTATTTGTTTTAAAATTTTTGAAAATTGAACTCTGTGGATCTAAACAAAATGTAACACAGAACAGTAAGTGGGGTTGAAGTGCAGGTCTCCTTGTGGGCTCAAGAATGAAAAGCAGGTGGTGTTGGCTGACTTTCAGCTCCTGCAAGAGAGTATGGACAAGGAGCCCTGGTGAGTATCAAGGACCAAACCCAGTCACAGCTTCTTCCAGAGCATGGTCGATACTGACCCATTCACTGGCTAAGGTATGGGACAGAACAGAGTCGCACCTGGGCACCAAGCTGAGTTTGGCTGTGGCCTGAGGACTAGGTCTGCACCACCCCTGGAAGACCAGAACTCAAACTATCCTGTTATACCTGGTTCTAAGAGGTGGTCCAAGAAGACAATACAGAAGCTGCAAAAATGCCAGACCCTGAGAAGTAAGCAAGCACAGAAAAACAGCACTAAGACACTCCCACTTAAGAGGAACTAAAATCTCAGAAGCTGGAGGCAACTGATACATACAGGATAGCCAATAAACTTATGAAATGAGAGGGAAATAAGAGCATTCTGGAAGTCTTTAATATCGGTATTTTAAAGATCCTCTAAAAGGAAATGGAAGAAATGGCATCCACCCTCTTAAAAAAGAAAGCAAAAACAGGATGTTGTGAAGAAAGAAAAAAAGAGATGGATAACTGTGAATCAGAAACTGTTAGATATGAAAAAGAACCAACTTGGAATTTTGGAAAGGGAAAATATACTTATTTAATTACAAAAACTGGGCTGACTCGACTGGATTTGGTTGAAGATAGAAATTAGTGACACTGGAAAGCCATACAAAGGAATTGATCCACAACACAGAACAGAGATGAAAAGTGCCATGACAGCAAGTAACAAATCATACAGAGAAATGAATGAATAGTGAGAAAGACCAGCATTGGCACTATTTCAAGAATATTAGGTATACTTCCTGTCAATATGGTGGCAAAGGCAGACATTGCTTGCCATATCAAAATTACAACTGAGATATAGAACTGACAGAAATCTACTTGAATGGAAGCCTGACAACTATGGAATTAAAGAAACCACATCTATCCAGACTGGTAGGAGGGGCGCAGGTGGGGAACAGGCTGGTACACACCTACATGTGGTGGATAAAAATTCAGGAGAGAGATCTCGGGAGTAAGGAGTCTCAACCCCACACCAGGCCACCCAGCCCAGGGTTCCAGCGCAGGGAGATAAGTACCCACAATTTCTGGCTGCAAAAACCAGCAGGGATTGAGTCAGTGAAAGAAATTGCTGGTGCCCCAAGCAGTTCCTCTTAAAGAACCCACACAAGGACTTACCTACTCAGACTCACTCCTTTTGGGCTCCAGCAACAGGGTGGCTGCTTGAAGGGCAACAGTTGCGTACCAGGGGAGGCTGAGGTGTCTGACATCAAGGTAAGCAGAGGCCATTGTCCTATTTCTGAGCCCACAGCCAGCAGACTGGTACTGTATCTAAAATTTCATCAACCTGGCTATCATTGTTTAACCACCTTGGAGATTCCTAGAGACTCCACCCCAACCAACTTACAAGCCCACCAAAGCTGCTTTTCCATGTGACTGGCTGGTCTTGGCTCACGCTTCACAACTCCCTAAATCCTCTCAAACAAGCAACAGCTTGCTTCAGTGAGTGCCAGGCCCAGCTTAGATTCATAGCTTGGCTTCACCTGGGAATCTCTAAGCCCAGCACAAGTAGCAGCCATCTCAGGCTGCTTTATAGCTCAGGCCAGCTGCCTCAGGTAAAACACAGGCAGGGGTTCAGCTTGGCCAGCACCACCCAGGAAATCCCAGAGCCAGTGCACCCAGTGCTATAGACCACATCAGAGCACCACCACCCTGCCCCTGCACAGCTGATCTTCCAAAAATGGCAGAGGTTGGTAGTCAGTGGTCATAGCCAGTCCTTGCAGCTGAGTGGCCTGAGTAAATCCCTCTCATTGATCATTAATAGCAACCAAGGCTCAACTGCAAGAGAAGAGTGTACTCAGCCCACATGAAGGGCATACCTTGAATACCCAGCTTGGGTGATAGGGGAGGCTGTGCTACTGGACCCTACCGGACATCTATTACATTAGACCACACTACCAAGACAAAGAATCAAAACAGCTCTATCTAATACACAGAAATAAACAGGGAAGCTGCCAAAACAAGGAGACAAAGAAACATGGCCCAACTGAAAGAACAGATCAAAACTCCAGAGAAAGAGCTAAATGAAATGGAGATAAGAAATCTCTCAGATACAGAGTTCAAAATAATTGTTATAAGGATTCACAAGGAACTTAGGGAGGACCTAAACAGCATAAAAAAGACCCAGGCAGAAACGAAGGATATACTAGTTGAAATAAAGAATAACTTACAGGAAAACAACAGTAGAGCAAATGAAGCCAAGAATCAAATCAATGATTTGGAAAATAAGGAAGCAAAAAACAACCAATCATAACAAGAAGAAAAAATAATCCAAAAAAAAAACAAGGATAGTGTGAGCAGCCTGTGGGTCAACTTCAAGCAATCCAATATTCACTTCATAGGGGTGCTGGAAGGAGAAGAGAAAGAGCAAGAAATTGGAAATTGATGTGAAATAATAATGAAAGAAAACTTCCCTAATTTGGTGAAGGAAATAGATATGCAAGTCTAGGAAGCACAGGGAGTCCCAAACAAGATGGATGCAAAGAGGTCCATTCCAAGACACATCATAATTAAAATGCCAAAGGTTAAACATAAAGAGATGGGAGGGTGGGTGTGGGAGAATGGGTGAGAGGTGAAGGGATTAAGAAGTACAAATAGGTAGTTACAGAATAGCTGTGGGAATATAAAGTACAGTATAGGAAATGGAGTAGCCAAAGAACTTACACAGATGACCCACGGACATGTACAAGAGTGGGGTATTGCCTAGGGAGTGGGGGGTGCTGTGTGGAAGGGGGCAAAGGGAAAAATAGGACAACTTTAATAGCATAATCAATAAAATAAAATTAAAAGAAAAAACAATATTAGGTATAAAGAAAAGCAAGGAAAGAAGGTACTAGCTAGAAGAAAACAGTATAAAAAGGATGATTTTTTAAATGGGAGAGTCAACTTGGTTGGTAAATTACAAGAGGAAAGCTATTAGAGGAGCTAAATTCAAGAGAGAAGGCTCTGAGCCAGGGGAAAGGATCTAGATGAGGGTGAGGGGTAGACTGGTGAGACCCGGTATCCATGAGACTGAAGGGGAAGGGTGGGTCTGGATGTGGATGAGTGGAGAGAGAGGCTGGCCTGAAGCTGTGGGAGTTTACAGAGTTTCGTTTCACCCAGCAAATGGGACATGGTAAACCTGAGAATAAGGAAAGGACAAAGTTTATGATAGAATAGGTAATTTATTTATTCAGCTGTTTTTTATTGGATGGATGCTAGGACAGTTTCTAGGTACTGGGGACAGAGGAGTGAACTGAGAGCTAATAGGATTTGAGGCTCCTGAGTTACTGAAACATGCCAAGGGTTTAAAGACAGGAAAGGAGAAACTAATAACTGTGGAATAGTAAGTAGTGTTTTCTCAAACCGCCTACATCTCTTACATAGGTTGTTTGGGCATTCCTAACTAGGAGGATCACTAGAAGGATAGTAGTCTATGTCAGCAGTTCATTGGTTGATGCATTGTGGGTGAAATTGAGGGTGAATCCTATTGAAGATAAATGGGATCCTAAATTCTACCAACTGGTGTAATGTGTCATGCTTTCCTTTCTTGTGGAGTATTTTTTTCTACTCCGGTGATTTAATTCTGTGAAATGTGCAAGGATGTTTTAGGTGAGATTTTATTTTTTCAAAGACTCATTCACTTATTAAAAAAAAAAAATGTAAGCACCTCCTACATGCCAGGTACTATTCCAGCTGTTTGAAATATGTCAGTAAATTAAACAGCAAATGTCCACCCTAATGGAGCTTGCGGTATGGTGGGGGGGAGACAGACAATGAGCAAACAGTACATAATAAAGAGGTATATTACACAGGTGATTAAAAGGAAATAAATGCTTTTGGAGGAAAGAAAAATTATAGCAAGGCAAGGGGATTGCAAAGGACCAGGTTGCACTGTTCAAGGGTTGGTGAGGACAGCCTCTCCAGGAAGGAGGTGTCTGAGCTGACTGGGAGCTGCGAAGGGGTGCAGCAGTGCAGCTATCTGAGGGAAGGCAGTCTGTGTGACAGACCCAGTGGGCACCAAGTCTCTGAGGAGAGAGAGGGCCTGCATGTCTGTTGAGGAATAGCCAGGAGGCCAGAGTGGCTGACAGGAGGAAGTAGGAGAGAGATTAGGAAATGAGGCTGGAGAGATTGTATGACTCCTGGGCTTAGCACTTTCTGGAATACCCTCTCTTATTTTGTATGTGGTTAGTAAGGAGATATGCAGTCAGGTATAAGCTAGCCAGAGGTGAAGGTGAGCTATGAGAGCCCTTGGCAGAAGAACCAGAAACAGCCCCTTGCAGAACTTCTGGGACCCAAGTGTGATTGCTCTTCTGTAGCTGAGCTATCACCTCCCATTACAGGGCTGCTAAACTGGGGTAAAAGAGAATTCAAACAGCAGGGGAGAGGCAGATAAATGGCCCCAGGAGCACTGGTCAAGTCCCAGATTACCTCGGGGTGATGAAGTGACCCCCACTGCCTTCATCGATCTGCATCATTGCTTAACCTGGTCTTCCTTAGAAATAGGGAGACATGTTGAGGGAGGATCCTAAGCCATCCCAAACCCTAAGTAGTTTTAAAACCAAAAATAAACCTTCCTATATCTCACCTTCTAGAAAAATGGGACAGGCTCCTAACACACTGTCAGAGGGAGGAGTTGCTTTGTGGTGGGGAGTTGGGCAGGTATTTGTGTGCTCTTTCTAAGGCATATCTGGGGCTGAGAATATCATTTTGCTGCATGTTGCTGAGTCCACACATGCCACAAAGTCTGGTGCTAGAAAATAGCAATAGTGTGACATAAATTTTCTCTGAGTAATAAGGCAAATACAACTGGAACTGAGTTGTGCAATGTTAAATGGACACTTGGTGTGAAATGATGTCTGCTGCCACCAGCTGTGTCTCTCTTTTTGAGCCATATCTACCCTGGCTAGAACTCACTGTCCCTGTGGTATGGCTCGTGCTCTCCCCTCTTTGTTTCTGTAATTAGTAAGGAGACAGTTCTTCAAAATTACTAACTCAAGCTATAGCGAGATTCATTTTAACATGGTGCTGTGTTGGGAGGGAACTATCTTTTCAAACGACAGATTTGAACAAATGTTTTCCTTCAGGGTTCTAGCATCATTAGGAAAGGGAAGGTTCCTGGCCATGAGGCTCCTGATGTGTGAATGGGAAACTGAGGCTGCAGTATGCAGGCAGGAAGGTGGGGAGTGCTGCGTGCTCCCTGGGCTGCAGTGGGGAGGGAAGAGACACACAAGCTACCTTGGCCTGTAATGGACACAGCTCAGTCAAGCCAAGTACCAAGTGTCAGAAACAAAGCCCTGGGCATTGCAGTCTAGGGAGCTGTTGCACTGACACCCCACATGCAGGGTCCCCCTTCAGGCTTTGCTTTTACAGACATTCTAACAAAGGTGAGTGCACTAGCTCTTCATAGCAGAGAGAACCAGTCATGGACTCAACAGGGAACTGGCAGTGAGGCAGGAAGTTGTGTCCCCAGTCCTGAGGGCAGGCCGTCTGCATGTGTTCTTGGGATACTGGGCCTCAGGCTCTCCCTGTGACATGTGCCCAGGTCTGCAGCTACTGAACAGACTGTCCCAGGAAAGAGTGCATTGCAATTACATGTCAGGTTGTAAACTAACCTTTTAACCCACCCTCTCTCCAACCCTGTGCTCCAGCTGCCCACTCCTCTGCTCAGGCTCAAGACCGACCAACCGCCACAGTCTCACCCCTGCGCACCCAAAACTCCCTATCCTGCCTGCCCACAGCCAGCCTCAGGCCCCACTCTATGGTGTCCCCACAGCACCTCCATCAGCCCCCAATGCAGACCATCACTGAGGCCCACTGCATCCGGCCAACCATCCCACTCACGTCAGCAGCATCAGCCATCACACCTCCCAATGTCACTGCTGCCAATCTCAACAGGGACACCGGAGGAGGGACTGTCAGTGGCCTGTCAACATCCAGCCACACCAACATGGAATGCAAACCTGATGAGAAGAAAAATGAAAAGGTAAGCAACCCGTCATGAGTGAGGCCTGGCCTTGACCCAGCTGGTTATTATAACTCTTTGGCACCCGATGCCAAGGATGTTTTATACAACTAAGTCTTGAAGGTGGGCACCAGGCTTGTGACAAACATGGAGTTCAAACCATTAAACAGCTGGTTGTTGAAGTGGAACTCAGGCCTCAGGTCTTCATAAGGTTGATCCAAGCCCAACTATAGTTATGCAAGAAAGAAAAAAAAATGTGTCTCCTCAAGGTGCTTTAGTCCATCTAACAGAGAATCGTTGTGATATATTCATTTTGTTAGAGCAACATTCTTATTAACATGTACCAGGATATTATAATAATAACTACATAAATCTACTTAAGTGCACCCACTCCCTTCCATGTGAATCTTTGTCAGTCCATAGCCTGTTCAGTCACAAGGGAAAGATCTGTCTTCCCAGGAGAAATGAGAGGGGGATGCCAGCCTGACACTTGGCATGGGTAGCATTTTTAGCTATTCTTTTAACTGTAAGGGAAGTAAGTTTATTTCACAAAATGAATCTGATTCCAATGAGCTTGCCTCTTGCCACCCAGCTAGATATTGGATTAGCCAGGATTAGATTCCAGATTTCTAAATCAGTGCTGTCCACAAAAACTATAATCTAAGACACACATCTAATTTAAAGTCTCCTAGTAGCTACCTTTTTAAAAAATTTAAAAAATATAAAAATAAAAAGGTAAAATTCATTTAATGGTATAATCTATTAAATTCCATATCCAAAAATATTATCATTTGAACATGTAATCTATGTGAAAAACTTGTTGATGAGATGTTTTACCTTTCTTCACATTCAATCTTTTAAAGCCACTGGGAAAGCCCATGGGACATTGCCAGTGCTCATGGGACAGTGTCTCTATGGCTCTACGGGTAGAATGGACCTAGGTCTTCAACAGGGAACCATCTCTATTGACCTTGCTGCATAAAAGGTTTATGCTCATTCTCTCTTGGCTTTACCACATTTTGTGAATCTTTTTAAATCTTTCCGTATAAAGCCAGTGTTTTATCCTACCCTTCATGACAGTATGATGGAACTGGAGAGCATTATGCTAAGTGAAATAAGCCAGGTGGTGAAATATAAATACCAATATGATCTCACCTATAAGTGGAACCTAATCAAGAAAACAAACAAGCAACCAAAACATAGCCAGAAACACAGAAATCAAGAACAAACCAAGAGTAACCAGAAGGGAGGGGGAAGAGGGAAAATAGGGGAAGGTCCATCAAGGAACATGTTTAAAGACACATGAACAAAACCAAAGGGGGTAGGTTTGAGGATGGGAGGTGGGGATTGGTGGGGTGGGGGGGGGGAGACAACTGTATTTGAACAAGAATAAAAAAAGAAAATTATTAAAAAAACAGTATTTTGATTGGAGTGTGCTAGCTAGTGTTGGGATGAGACCCTCAACACTAGTGAAGACAGTCTCTCCTGTTCTTTGAGGGCAATACTAAAACCAGTGTTGACTGCTCAGTCCATCATCCTGGGACCCCCTGGAACCCCACCCACCCTCTCAGCACCCTGTGGTTAGTGGGATTCCAGGAACCCTACAGAGATACACACACCAGAGTCTTCAAGACCTCTTGACCAATGCTCAGGTCTTGCCACCACCTGTCTCGTCTGTTGCAGAGGAAGGTGATTCCCATGCTATCTGGTGTGGAAAAGGCCTTAGTCACAGCCACTGCTGCTGAGCTCTCAACTGTCAAAGCTCAAAGCTCCTTGAGTCTAACAGGATGCCTGGGTGTGAAGCACAGTGGTTGCTCTGTGTTTTGTGTCCATGTCTGTGTGAAAATCACTGAGGTCTTGATCTACTCCCTTCCACCTACAGCCTGATTAGGAGATGTGCCTGGGTCTTGTCAAGCAGCACAGATTGGGGTATGGTCCCACTCTCTCATTTGGATATCTTTCCTGGAAAACAAGATTCCCTAGACCTCCTAAATGATGAGAAAAAACAGGGGACAGACTTAGGGAAGCACTATAATAGCCCTGCAAACATTTCTGGTTCTTGGCCTCCAAATTCCCTCTCAATAGTTTGTGAAACAGGGCTGGCTTCAAGTGGCTCATCACTGAGTAGGGTCAGGTTTCTAGGAAGTTGTATGGAGAGTGATATTGTTCACCATCTTTGCCCTCCTAAGTGTGTTGCTAATAAAGACCAGCACTGGTCTGCTTTCAGCAGGCCTGGACTGTTAGACCATCAGCAGGTATTTTGCTTTCACTCAAGACTTACTTCCTGCTGACAATTCTCCTTCATCAGTAAGGAGTAATGGAGTCCATAGTATCTCTTGATGGAAGGTGCCTTGGAAGAAAGCTCTGCTTACAGATGGAAAACAATATATGTCAGCTTAACTCAGAGAACTCCCCAGGCTGAGCCTGGCAGTAGGAATTTCACAGGTCACTGCAGGTTGTATCCAGCCAATCCTGGCTTGGGCACAGACTTCTCAAAGCACAGAGAACAATTTAGGCTTTGCTCAAGTAGAAATTGAAATGGACTTGGTGGGAATGAATGAGCATGTGTCCATCGGACAGCAGTAATCATCAGCATCAAACCCCAGTAGACAAGTACATCATCCTTACAATGTTAGGTGTAGTTTTCATTTCTCACCTTTCAAACAAAGGGGAAAAAAAGAGAAAGGAAGGAAAAAAGTGAGTGGGGGAGGAAGGAAGGAAGGAAAGAAGAAAGGAAGGAAGGAGGGAAAGAAGGAAGGAAGGAAAGAAAGAAGTAAAGAGAAAGAAAGAAATAAGAAAGAGAGAAGGAAAAGAGAGGAAATCAGTAGTCTGATAAATCACCTGTTAATGTTTTTCCCTTCCATATTCATAGTTGAATTTTTCCTAATTCATAGTAAGGTACA
Organism: Anoura caudifer; assembly: GCA_004027475.1. Classification (NCBI taxonomy): domain Eukaryota; kingdom Metazoa; phylum Chordata; class Mammalia; order Chiroptera; family Phyllostomidae; genus Anoura; species Anoura caudifer. The sequence continues at coordinate 1,283 of PVKU01008758.1, read as the reverse complement.
AAATGCCCAGTTTCTATTCCTAGCAGAAGAGCCAAGATGATGGCTATTTAAATTCCATTCCTCACAAGCAAGCAAGCCACTACAGTGTGCTCTGAGCTGGCAATGTGCATGATTACAACTGAACAGGTTTACCCATCCTTGAGAACACAGCGGTTGGTTTCATGTCAACTTCTAGGGAGCCCACTGTAGATGTGCACATGTCTGAGTGTGGCCAAGGGACTTATAAAAGGAACTGGCAATATTCTCCAGGCTATTTCTGTTACTGAATGTCCCCCCAGAAAAGACAGTGAACTCCTAAGCCCAATGTCCAGGGAGACCTAAACCTCAGTGCCTGTGTGTTTTCATAGTGCAGGTGCTGAGCTCTGCTGCAATTTGATTTGGACCCTTCCAGGCTTGAGCTTATGAGACAAAACCTTGACTGATGAGGCCCCTGGGCACCTGCAATTAACTGTCTCCCACACTGTGACTCTTCTCTGGGCCTGACTTCACATAATGCCCTCCTGCTGTTAATGTGCCCATGAGGCACTTACCCTTTCCTGTGAGCTTGGCAGCAGGATCTTTCAAACCACATGTTTGAAAATGACTCATTCATGGGCCACAAAGCCAATTTAGTGTATGTGGACCGAATTTTATTTAGATTGAAAAGGATACATAGGATGAAATAGGACTAGATCAGCCTACATGGCACACAGTGAGGTAGGGATATTGGGGCAAATTATTGTAACTGTTGTTTTTTAATATATTTTATTGATTATGCTATTACAGTTATCCCATTTCCCCCTTTATTCTCCTCCACCCTGCACCCCGCTCCCATCATCATATCCCCTCCTTAGTTCATGTCCATGGGTCGTATGTATAAGTTCTTTGGCTTCTCCATTTCCTGTGTTATTTTTAACCTCCCCCTTTCTATTTTGTACCTACTTCTTATTCCCTGTAGCTTTTCCCCCATTCCCCCCTTTCCCTCCCTGCTAATAACCCTCCATGTGATCTCCATTTCTGTGATTCTGTTCCTGTTCTATTGTTTGCTTAGTTCATTTTTGTTTTGTTTTTCTTAGGTTTGGTTATTGATACTTGTGAGTTTGTTGTCATTTTACTGTTCATATTTTTGATCATCTTTTTCTTAGATAAGTTCCTTTAATATTTCATATAATAAGGGCTTGGTGATGAACTCCTTCAACTTGACCTTATCTGGGAAGCAGTTTATCTACCCTTCCATTCTAAATGAAAGCTTTGCTGGATAGAGCAATCTTGGATGTAGGTCCTTGCCTTTCATGACTTGAAAT
>PVKU01008757.1:0-70003 GCA_004027475.1 Anoura caudifer | reverse complement strand
TTTTGTCTTGGCACACCTGTTACATAGTAAGTGGCGGAGCCTTAGGTATTCACCAGGGCGGGGCAATTCATGTTGCTCCCTTGTGGTGCTCTTTGTGGTAGAGGGGTCCAAGAGGGAAGAATGCTGATTGTTCAGCTCTCTTCTGGCTTTCCGTCACTTCCTCTGCTATCCACAATCAAACTGGGCCCTTCTGGTGCTGATTCCTGGGTGGGTGGTTTTGTGTACATTTTAGAACCCTGTGGTTTGCTCCAAAGAATTCTTCTGTGAGGCTGGGAATTTCTCCTGCTGCCTCAGCCCCCACAGGTTTTTTCAGTCAGAGGCTTTGAGGCTTTATTTCCCCACACTGCAGCCCTTTGTTGCATGATCTGTCTCATTCCCCAGTTGTTCCTCCTGGTTTACCCACATGCAAATGCAAATGTGGGACCGCCCGCTCTGCCAGTTGCTGCCTCACTGAGTCTGCCAGCCACCACCTCGCTCAGTCCACCAGCAGCTGCCTTTCTGTAAGTTCTCTCAGCCTGGCTGCCTGTCTCCACCACTCTACTGGTCTGGATGAAAGTTTACTCTTTAACTTCTTGGTTGTCAGACTTCCATACAGTTCAATTTTCTGGCAGTTCTAATTGCTTTTTGTTTTTAAATTTGTTGCTGTCCTTTTCGTTGTGCAAGGAGGCTCAGTGTATCTACCTATGCCTCCATCTTGGCTGGAATTCCTATATACTTTTAAAATAACTGAAAGATAAGGTAGAATATGAGAAGCTATATTACAAAAGTGAAAAACATGCAGATAATGCAGACTAATTTTAAATAAGAGGGCAGGGTAATGTCTTCCTAGAAAACATTCAATATGAATGAACTAGAAGGTAGATAAACCTTCTCCAGCCAGATATTGGGAAATGCTCAGTTCAGATAGATGAACAATTGGGGAAAACTGAAAAAATGGGAAAATAAGGCACTATAGAAGAATAACTAATACCTCAAGAAAATTGTACATGTGTTAAAATTCTATTTCTGCCTTTTACTTGAAATGTAAGCAGTGTATAACTACTTAAACTCTCTGCACTTTCTTCTAATTATGTATATAATAATGAATTTGATAATGTCTTCAAAGCACCTAACATGTAGTCTGGAACCTGCTTATTGGTATAAAAATTAATTTATTATAACATAAAGTATACAAAACAAAAAGTATTTTTTGGCTAGAGATAGGATTAAAGGGGTAGGTTGCAAAAACTTGTACATTTAATTTTGTCTTTTAGTTTGTCATCTACCTTAATATTAAATATATTATTACTATCCTGAACTTGAAGGCCTGGGCTAAGAGATAAACTGTTTTTTTCCAGGGTAGCTATGAGGTGTCGGAAAGAAGGAAATTTCTGTGAAATCGGTATTAGGCATTGAAGAGCAACAATAATTGCTTACTGCTTCAAAACCTAAATGTCATGTGTGTTAGAAACAGAAGTTTTATTTCATATTTCAAGCAGGAAGGTTCATACAATGTTTTGGCCTTCAAAACCTTCTGAGCAGCATGCAAATGTTCCACCAGTTCTTGCAAAATGTCAGAAAGATATGTGTCGTAAATAGCATAAGTGTAGCATTTTGCTTTATTATCAAATTGACTAGGCTCTAACCAGGCTACTCTTCTGGACATGGGCCAGCAATCATTACCAACTAGCTCTGGCCCTTGGCAGCAGTGGGTTATTCATTTCTTTAATTGTTTCTTTTCTCAAAACAACTCTCCTATTCCTGGATGGCATCACCACAACGTAGATTTGGCAGACAGTAATCTAATTTTCCTCCTTTAAGCAATAGCATGTTGTGGTATTGAGTGATATAGCATGTTATGAGTTCTAGACTCATTTTTACTTTTAGAAAAATAAAAAGAAAAAATAAAGAAGATTCTTGCAGATGAAGAAATTTGTTAAAATCCAAAGAAAGACACTAATATAATAGAATTTCAGAGGTGTCTTTTCTGTCACATCACTTAAGTGTACTTGTCAGCAGTTTGTTGGACTATTTAAAGCAATAGCATTTTTATAGGGACAAACTTCTTCATAAAATGGTTGGTGTGTTGTATAGTCTCTATTTGCTTCCTACTCCTGCAATATTTACTCCTTACCTTTGCTAACTGCTCTGTTACTTAAAACACTGATCTCTATGGACTGTATAACAAAGAACCCCTTGCCTTCTGATTTTCTGTTGGATTCCACAATATGAGGCAAGAAATTGGGGTACAGATGACAGAGGTTATGGTATATTTTTCCGTCTTTCTGCAACAGCTGTGTGACCAGGGTTCCTGTTGGTCACCTCCTCTCCTTCAGCTCTAGCTCCTGCCATATTCTAGTAGTACAGTGCTTTCTCAGGCCCCTTCAGACCTACAAGTGGTAAAGATTTAACACTGTTGCTAGACTCAAGATATTTCATCATTCTTTATTGATTCTTTAATCCTGATAACACCTCTGCAAAAAGAACCTTTATTAAAGTCTCTTAAATTAAATCCTCTTGAGTGTGCCATTTGCTTCCTGCTGAGATACTAAATGATACAGTGAAAGCAATTGTAGCTCCTCTATCTTCTAGGAACATGGGGCTCTGATGACAAAAAATAGAAAAAATTCAAAAGGACTGCACATGTTTCATACATTTCTCTAATATCACACTTTTCAAAGTCTGCTTGTTTAAAGTAAAGTAAGATTGTGTGTGTGAAGAACTCTATAAACTACAAAGCATTCTTCAAGTATAACAGTATAATGAGAATGCTAGTCCCTCAGAATTGTGTTCTTTATTTAAAATCAGATTTACTGAGGTATAATTTTTATAAAATAACCTTATTATAAAATTTTCCAATTATTACTGTGTAAGTTGGTGAATTTTTAATTAAATTTATTTAATTAAAACATTATATGAATTTCTGGTGTGCAACATTATAATTAAATATCTATCTACTCTATAGTGTGTTCACCACCTAAGGTCTAGTTCCTTTGTATTACCATATATTTTACCTTTACCCAATTTGCCCTGCCCCCCTCTCCCATTCCCCTGTGGGAACCACCATTCTCTTGTTTGTATTTATGAGTTTCTTTTTATGTATTTTGTTAGTACATTTGTTACTTTTTGTTTTGTATTACAAGAGTGAAATCAAATGGTTTTTGTCTTTATCCATCTGACTTATTTTACTTAGCATAATACCCTCAAAATCCAGCCATGTGTTCACAAATGGTAATATTTCATCTTTTTTTTGTGCCTGAGTAGTTTCTAACATACATACATACATGTACCATATAGCACTCTAAAGATGACCATATGTCATCTTTATCCAATTATCTGCTGACGGAAAATTAGATTATTTCCATGTCTTAACAGAAGGGTACATATATTTTTACAAACTAGTATCTTCTTTCAAATTTTTGACTAATTATCCATAAGAGGAATTGCTGGATTATATCGTAGTTCTACTTGTAAGTTTTTGAGGAATCTTCATACTATTTTCCATCATAGCTTTGCCAATTTACATTTGCACCAATGGTATATGAGGTTTCCCTTTCTCCTAACCTCTACAACACTTGTTATTTTTTGGTTTTTGATAGTAGCCCTTCTAATAGGTATGAGGTGATCTCACTATGGTTTTGACTTGTATTTTGCAAATAACAAGTGATATTTAACTTCTTTTAATACATAATTTGGGCATTTATCTTTTCCTTGTAAAAATATCTATTCAAATCCTCTGCCCATTTTTTAAATGGGATTGCTGACTTTTTGCTGTTGGTGTTCAGTTGTATGCATTCTTTATGTTTGGATATTAGCTCCTTATTAGAAGTATCATTTGCTAATATCTTCTCCCATTCATTTGGTTACCTTATTTGTTGATGGTTTCTATTGCTGTGCAGAAAATTTTTAGTTTGATGTAGTCCTATTTATTTTGTTTTTATCTTCCTTGCTTTTGGAGATAAGTGAATAAAAACACCTCTGACACCAATGTCCATAAAGTTAGTGTCTGTATTTTCTCCCATGTATTTTATTGTTTCAGGTCTTACACTCAAGTCGTCTTTAATGCATTTAAGGTAAATTTTGTATATGGTGTAACATGGAAGTTTAGTTTAATGATTAGTCATGCATGTGGTTGTCCAATTTTCCTAACATCATTTATTGAAGAGGCTTTTTTTTCTCCACAGTATGGCCTTGCTCCTTTGTCAAAAATTAGTTGTCCACCCTGGCTGGTGTAGCTCAGAGGACTGAGTATGAGCTGTAAATCAAAGGGTCACTGGTTGGATTCTCAGTCAGGGCACATGCCTGGGTTGTGGGCCAGGTCCCCAGTAGGGGATGTGTGAGAGGCAACCACACATTGATATTTCTCTCCGTCTCTTTCTCCCTCCCTTCCCCGTCTCTAAAAATAAATAAATGAAATCTTTAAAAAATTAGTTGTCCATTTATGTATGCATTGATTTTAGGAATATCAATTTTATTCCATTGCTCTGTTTATTTTTCTGCCAATACCATACTGCATTGATTACTATAGCTTTGTAATACAGTTTGAAGTTGGGGCAAATGATACCTGTCTTTATTCTTTTTTATCAAGAATGCTTTTGCAATTCAGGATCTTTTGTGGTTCCATAAAAATATGAGAATTTGTTGTTTTATTCCTGTGGAAAACACCATTGGAATTTTCATAGGCATTGAATTGAATCTGTATCTCTCTTAGGTTATATGCTATTTAACCATGTTAATTTTTCTGAACCATGAACATGAATAATCTTTCTATTTCTTTGTGTCTCCTTCAATTTCTTTTGACCATGCCTTGCAGTTTTCAATATACAGGTCCTTCAACTCCTTTGATCAGTGTATTCCTACTTATTTTATTCTTTTTTATTGCATTTGTAAATGGAACTGTTTTTATCCTTTTTAAATATTTTATCAGTACATAGAAATGCAAGATTTTTAAAATTATATTTTATTGATTATGCTATTACAGCTGTCCCATTTCTCCCCCACCATTCCCCTCCACCCTGCACACACCCTCCCACCCACATTCCCCCCTTTAGTTCATGTCCATGTGTCATAAGTTCTTTAGCTTCTACTTTTCCCACACTATTCTTGGCCTCCCCCTGTCTATTTTCTACCCACCATCTGTGCTACTTATTCTCTGTACATTTTCTCCCACTTTCCTCTTGCTACTTCCCTGTTGCAAACCCTCCATGTGATCTCCATTTCTGTGTTTCTGCTCCTGGTCTAGTTGTTGGCTTAGTTTGCTTTTGTTTTAGGTGTGGTTGTTAATATCTGTGAGTTTGCTGTCTTTTTACTGCCATATTTTTTATCTTCTTTTTCTTAGATAAGTCTCTTTAATATTTCATATAATAAGGGTTTGGTGATGATGAACTCCTTTAACTTGAAGGAAGCACTTATCTTGGGAAGCGCTTTATCTGCCCTTCCATTCTAAATGATAGCTTTGCTGGATAGAGCAATCTGGGATGTCGGTCCTTGGCTTTCAAGACTTCAAACACTTCTTTCCAGCCCCTTCTTACCTGCAAGGTCTCTTTTGAGAAATCAGCTGACAGTCTGATGGGAACTCCTTTGTAGGTGACTGTCCCCTTATCCCTTGCTGCTTCTAGAATTTTCTCCTTCATTTTAATCTTGGCTAATGTCATTATGATGTGCCTTGGTATGTTCCTCCTTGGGTCCAACTTCTTTGGGACTCTCTGAGCTTCCTGGACTTCCTGGAAGAATATCTCCTTTGCCAGATTGGGGAAGTTCTCCTTTATTATTTGCTCAGATAAGTTTTCCACTTGTTGCTCTTCCTCTTCTCCTTCTGGTACCCTATAATTCAGATGTTGGGGTGTTTAAAGATGTCCTGGAGGTTCCTAAGCCTCTCCTCATTTTTTTGAATTCTTGTTTCTTCATTCTTTTCTGTTTGTTTGTTTCTTTCTTCCTTCTGGTCCTCTCCATTGATTTGAGTCCCAGTTTTCCTCCCATCACTATTGGTTCCCTGTGCCTTTTTCTTCATTTTACTTATTGTAGCCTTCATTTGTTCATCTAATTTGTGACCAAAACCAACCAATTCTGTGAGCTTCCTAATCACCAGAGCTTTGAACTGTGCTTCCAATAGGTTGGCTACCAGAGCTTTGAGTTGTGCATCTGATAGGTTGACCACCTCCTGGTCGCTCAGATGAATTAGCTCTGGGCCCTGGTCTGTTCTCCCTTTTGAGCCTTCTTGGTTTTGTTGTTGTTGTTGTTGTTGTTTTTGTCTGGTCAAGGCTGTTATGTAGTGAGGGGTGTGGAGCCTTTGGTATTCACCAGGGTGGGGCAACCCAGTTGCTGGGTTGTGATGCTGGATGTGGGGGCAGGATCTGAGAGGGGACAATGGCACTGGCTCCTCACTCCTTTGTGGTCTTCAGTCCCCTCAGCCTCTTTCCCCTATCAAATTGGGTCCTTCTGGTGCTGGTTTCTGTGTGGGTGGCCTGTGCATGCTCCAGGACCCTGTGGGTCTCCCCAACAAACTGTTCTGTGAGGCTGGGGCTCCCTTGTGGCACCTCAGCCTCTACAAGTATTTTCAATGGGTGCTTTTAGACCTTATTTCCCAGCACTGGGGCCCTGCTTCGAGCAGGCTGTCTTGCTGCCCGTTTTTACCTGGTTTATCTGTGTGCGAATGTGTGTCCACAGTCAGCCACCTTGTGCACTCCGCTTAGCCTCCTCGCATTCGGCAACCACCACCTGTGCACCTAGGGTGACTGCGTGCCAGGACCACCAGCACCATCTTCTCCCCCAGTGACCCCTCCTCCACCGGCCGCTGACTCCGCCCCTCTTACCGGTCTGGGTGAATCATTGTTGGACTTCCATACCATTCAATTTTTCTCTCTGTCCTGTTGGGGTTTTTTTTGGTCCTATATTTTTGTTGTCCTTAATCTTGGTTGTGAGAGGAGGCACAGCATATCCACCTACACCTCCATCTTGACCGGAAGAAATGCAACAGATTTTTGTATATTGATTTTGCATCCTGAAACTTCACTGTATTTTTATTTTTTCTAATAATTTCTTGGGAAATTGTTCAGGGTGTTCTACATATAAAACCATATTATCTGCAAATATTGACAGTTTTACTGTTTTTCTAATTTGGATGCTGTTTATTTCATTTTCTTGCCTAATAGTTCTGGCTTAGACTTCCAGTATTATGTTGAATAAGTATCAAGATCAGGCATCCTTTTCTGGTTCCTGATCTTACAGAAAAGCTTTCAGTTTTTGACCATTGAATATGATATTAGCTGAGCATTTGCCATATATGAGGGGTCCCCCAAGCCAGAATTTATTTATTAAAATTGTGTATTTATTCTTACATGTTTAAACTTCAGTCACCTTCAAAGTACTCTCCATTTGATGCAATACACCTATTGAGACATTTTTTCCACTACTCAAAACAGTTTTTAAACTTGTCAGTTTTGATTCATTTTAGTGTTTCAGCTGTTTTTTGTTTCACCTCTCCCACACCAGGAAAATATTCCCCTTTGAGGACATTTGTCATCAAGGGAAAAAAAAAGTCACTCCAAGTGAGGTTGGGTGAACAGGGAGAATAGGGCAGAGGTATCTTGCTGGTTTTGGTCAAAAACTGCTGAACTTTCAGCCTGGTGTGGGCAGGTGCACTCATATATTATCCATCATGAAATGGGTAAATGTGTTGAAAGAGTCAAAAAAATTCACTGAAGCTGAACACAACCTCTCACAACAATGCCAGCTGGTACACTGATACAGATGGGGTCCTAGAACACTCACCTGGTGAGGGAAGCCTCTACTACAAAGGGGCCTGCCCTCCAGAAGATAATTCCAGTTTTTTGGGGTCTCCCATAGGATAACATTATTATGTTGAGGTACTTTCCTTCTATACTCATTTTATTGAGCGTTTTAATCATTAAGCAATGTTTTCTTGGAAATGCTTTTTCTCTGAATCTATTGAGATAATCATATTTTTATCCTTTATTTTTTCATGTTGCAAATCACATTGACTGATTTGTAGATGTTGAACTATCCTTGTATCCATGGTGTATGAAACTTTTCATGTATTGTATTCAATTCATTTGTATTTTGTTCTGGATTTTTGCATCTATATTCATCAGAGATGTTGGACTATAATTTTTATTTTGTGATGTCCTTACTTGGTTTTAGTATCAGGGTATGTAAGCCTCATAAAATGGTTTAGGAAACACTTCCTCCTCTTTAATTGTTTGCAGGAGTATGATAGAGATAGATATTAAATCTTTGAATGTTTTGTAAAATTCATCAGTGAAACCATGTGGTCCTGAACTTTTATTTTGGGGGATGTTTGATGTGTTTCATACTAGTGATTCATCTATTTAGGTTGTCCAGTTCTTCATTATTCAGTGTAGGAAGATTGTAAGCTTCTAAGAATGTGCACATTTCTTCTAGGCCATCCAAATTGGTTATATATAGCCTAGAGTCTTCTCTTTTTTTCTTATTGAGTCTAACTAGAGATTTGTCAATTTTGCTTATCTTTTCAAATAACGAGTTCATTAATGTATCTGTTGTATTCATATTCTCTATTTCATTTATTTCTACTATGATTGCTTTTATTTCCTTCCTTCTACTGACTTTGGGCTTTATATACTATTTTCTCTAGTTCTTTGAGGTGTAATGTTTAATTGCTTATTTAAGATTTTTCTTGTTTGTAGAATAGGCCTGTATTGCTATAAATTTTCTGTTTTGTACTGCATCACAAAAATTTTTGTATGTGGTATATTTATTTTCATTTGTTTTTATGTAGCTTTTTATTTCTTCTTTGATCCGATAGTTATTCAGTGGAATGTTGTCTACTCTGCACATATTTGTAATTTTCCAGCTTTCTTCTTTAATTAAATTTATTGGGGTGACATTAGTTAATAAGATCATATAGTTTCAAGTATACATTTCTACTATGTTTAGCTTTGTAGCTGAGATTGGTCTCCTAAAGTCAACATATAGTTTGATCCTGTTTTTTAATCCATCTTGCTACTATGTGCCTTTCGTGAGTACAATGCATTTATACTTAGGGCGATTACTGATATATGAGGACTTACTACAATCATTTTATCTTTTGTTTTCTGGTTGCTCTGGATCTTCATTACTTTTTTTCTTTTTTTTTTCTGCCTGCTACTTTAGTTTTATTTTCTTTGATTCTTTCTCCATTTGCTTTTATAAAAATGTTTGTGAAGCAGCTCGGAATTTTTGCTTTTGGGCTACCATTATGGTTTTTATAAAGTATCTAATAGTTACCATAGACCTCCCACTGTATCTTTGTGTCACATATTAGTCCTTTTTATGTTGTGTATTTGTTATCAAATTGCAATTGAGTGATTTTTAATATTTTCTCCTTTAACCTTTATATTATGTATTCAACAACTTATTCTGAAAGTAGAGTTGCAATTACCTGCCTCTGTCTGTATGTTTGTCATTTCACTCAAAGTTCTGTATACTATTGTGTTTTTGTTTTAAGTAGAAGAGGCTCTTTCAACATTTCTTGTAATGGCAGTCTTGTGGTGGTAAATTCCTTCAGTTTTTGTTTGTCTGAGAAAGCCTTTATTTGTTCTTTAGATCTAAAGTATAACTTTGTTAGATATATTGTTCTTGTTCAGTGATTTCTTTCTTTTAGTGTTTTGAATACATCATTCCACTATCATTTTTTTATTGGTGTTCAAGTACAGCTGTTTCCATCTTCACCCCACCTCAGCCCCCCACCCCACCCATCCCCACCTCCCACCCTCGAACCTACCCCCTTTGGCTTTGTCTATGTGTCCTTTATACATGTTCCTTGACAACCCTTCCCCTTTTTTCCTTCATTATCCCCCTCCCCTCTGGTCACTGTCAGTTATGCATTCTTTCTGAGTAGATTATTCATCAGTCATTTGCATCTTATGCTATTTCATTTTTATTTTCAGTTTATACCTTTTTAATACTGTGATGCAACTTGGTTTTGTCTTATCTTGTTTATACTTAATAGGAGCAACTTTTGAAATTCATATTTGCCTTTATATGGTGTAGATATGTTTTCTTTGACATTATTCATTTCTCTTTTTTGATACCTTTAATCTTCCCTTCTTTTTCTTCCTATATTTTGGGGGCTGGTGTCTTTCAGTTTTGTCTATTATTTATGTAACTTTTGACTTGAGAATGAAGACTTAGCATGAGTTTCTCTGAAGTTGTAAGAAACTTCTTGTCCAGAACTTGCTCTTTGCTGATATTTTGGATACATTTTAAACTGTCCTGTGTTGAGATTTAGTCAACTATGTCCTTTTGTCTTCACACTGAATAATTTCTGAAATTAAGCATTAGATCCTGAAAATTACCACATTTTTTGGACCATAAGATGCACCTAGGTTTTAGAGGAAAATAGGAAAAAATTTTGAAGCAAAAAATGTGGTAAAATATTTAATAACATAAATAACATAATATTTCACCAATCTAAATGTAAATGGAACTCAACAGCAGCATTAACCATTATCCCCCCAAAATTTGGGGGTGGGGAGTACATCTTATAGTCCAAAAAATACGATATAAATTCTAAAAGATTGTGATTATCTCTTTTGCTGTCCAAAAAGTTGTTATGTTAGTTGTAGTCTTCCTGCCACAAGAGTTTTGTTTCTTTTGTGCCTTTACATCTTCCTCAGTTTCCTTCTCTTTAAATTGTTCAGGAACATTCTCTACATTATGAGGTTCACCTCTTTCCGCAGGCTCTCCAGGCTAAATGATTTGTATACTAACCACTTATACCTGAAATGCCAGCTGTAATGTAAATGGCTGGAACTAGATGTGAGAGGCCAGGAGATGAACCAAAACCTACCCATGGAGATACAGTAAGTGTGGGTCAACAGCACCTCCTCATCTATCTCTGCAACTGTCAGATTACAAGTGAGGGAGCATAATCATTGTTGTTCTTCCAAGAATAATTTACTATTTCAACAAAAGCCAAATAAATTTAGAAAAAAAAGCTAATAATATAATGTCTCAGAAGAGTGCAGATTAAAAGCTCCTGGATTTAGTACCTTGACTGAAATAATTTATTTGGTAAAATAATGTCAGAGTAAACTATATCAGACTTTAGAATCCAGTCAAACTCTTGCACTATTCATAGCAGTCAAGTCAAAAACAGTCAATAAGCCCTGGCTGGTGTGGCTCAGTGCACTGAGTGCTGCCTGTGAACCAAAGGGTCACTGGTTGGATGCCCAGTCTGGGCACATGCTTGGGTTGCTGGCCACATCCCCAGTAGTAAGTGAGTGAGAGGCAACCACACACTGATGTTTCTTTCCCTCTCTTTCTCCCTCCCTCCCCTCTGTCTAAAATAAATTTTAAAAATCTTTTTTGAAAAGTGTGAGATGAATAGAGAGGCTGGTAAATTGCTCTGAATTTTGGCATTTTGCACGGCAGCTACCATTCCTCATCTTTGTAACTAGCAGACATGGGAATGATAGACTTTATTCCCATTGTAGCTTTCTGGTAGCAGGGTAGGCAAAAGGACTTTATGCAACAAAACATATGCAAAGGGTTCAACATATTCAAATTGATCAATGTACAATACCACATTAACAAAACAAAGGATAAAAATAATATGATCTTATCAATACATTCAGAAAGAAGCATTTGATAAGATATATCCATTTATTATTAAAACACTCATAAAATAAGTGTAGAAGGAAAGTACCTCAACATAATAAAGGCCATATATGACAAACTCTCAGCTAATATATTCAATAGTGAAAATGGAATGCTTTTTTTCTAAAATCAGGAGCAAGATAAAGATGCCCACTCTTACCACTCTTATTAAACACAGGTCTGGAATTCCTAGCCAAAGCTATCAACTGAGAAAAAGAAACAAAAGGTGTCCAAATTGGGGAGAAAGTAGAAGTGTCACTTTTAGCAGATGACATGATTCTACATATAGAAAACCCTAAAGACTCCACATAAAAATAGTAGAAACAATGAACAAATACAGTAAAGTTGTGGGATAGAATATCAATGTACAAAAATCCACTGCTTTCCTGTATACTAATAATGAATCTTCATAAAAAGAAATAAAAAACAATTCTTTTTGCAATCGCAACTAAAAGATTGAAATACCTATGAATAAACTAAACAAAAGATATAAAGCACCTATATACTGAAAACTACAAAGCATTATTAAAAGAGATTGAAAAAAACAACAAAGTGGAAGAATATTCCAGGCTCATAGATTAAAAGAATCAATACAGTTAAAATGTCTATTTTACCCAGCAATATACAGATTTAATGCAATTGCCATCAAAATTCCAATGTCATTTTTAAAGAAATAGAACAAAAATCACCAGATTTGCATGGAATCACAAAAGACCCTTAATAGCCAAAACAATCCTGAGAAAAATAAACAGAGCCAGAGGTATCACACTACCTGACTTTAAATTATATTACAGTGCTATGATAATCAAAACAGCATGGTATTGGCAGAAGAACAGACACACAGACAAATAGAACACAATTGAGAGCCCAGAAATATAACCACAAGTATATGGGCAAATAATTTTGACAAAGGAGTCAAAAACACAATGGAGAAAAGAAAGCTTCTTCTATAAATGGTGCTAGGAGAATTGGAAAGCAACATGCAAAAGAATGAAGCTAGATTATAACTTGTCCCCTTGTACAAAATCAATTCAAAATGGATCAAAGACCTAAATATAAAATCTGAAAGACTGACTATAAGAAAACATAGATACTAAACTTATGGATATTGGTAGTAGATAAAACTTTATGAATTTTACCCCCAAACAAGAATATTATGGCAAAATTAAATGAATGAGACTATATAAATCTAAAAAGCTTCTACATAACAAAAAAAGAAAAACACAACCAAAAAAAGGCAACCGAATGAATGGGAAATGTTTACAAATAGTAGCTCCAACAAGGGATTAACATACAAAATATATTAAAAAATTCATACAACTCAACATCAAACAAGCAAAAATCCAATTAAAAATGGGCAGAGGACATGAACAAACACATCTCCAAAGAAGACATACAACTGGCCAACAGGTATATGAAAATATATTTAACTTCAGTAGCTATTAGGGAAATGCAAATCAAAAGTGCAATGACATACAGCCTCACAGCTATTAGAATGGCCATTATCCATAAGACAGGTAATAGCAAGTGTTGAAGAGATCATAGAGTAAAAGGAACCCTCATTCACTGCTGGTGGGAGTGTAAATTGGTATAGCCACTATGGAAAACAGTGTGGAGGTCCTCAAAAAAGTAAAAATAGGGTTACTGTATGACCCAGCAATCCCTCTTTTGGGTATCTATGAAAAAAAAAAACTTAGAAACATCTATTTGCAAAGATATATGCACCCCTATGTTTGTTGAAGCATTACTCACAGAGGCCAAAACATGGAGACAAAAAAAAATGTGTCCTTCGATAGAAGAGTGGATAAAGAAGATGTGGTACACATATACAAATGGAATACTACTTAGCCATAAGAAAAGATGAAATGGTGCCATTTATGACAAAATGGATGGATCTAGAGAATATTGCTAAGCAATATTTAGCAATTCTAGAGAATACTGCTAAGCAAGTAAGTCAGTCAGAAAATGCTCAAAACCATATGATTTCACTCATGTTTGGGATACAGAACAGAAACTCATGGACACAGACAGACAACAGCATGACAGTGACCAGAGGGAAGGGAGTGGGGAGGTAGTAAAGGGTAAACAGGGTCAGTTATATGGTGATGTAAGATAACTTGACATTAGGTGCTGGGCACACAATCCAATAATACAGATCATCTATCATAGAAATGTACATCTGAAACCTATATGATGGCATGAGCAAATGACACCACAATAAGTTTAATATAAATAAATGAATAATAAATACAAAACTTGTAGCTTTGTGTTTTGATCTGCCTGGTGGATCATTAAGGACAAACACAAGTGACCATTATGTCAATTTCCTCATACCAAAATGATTTGCCAGGTAGCATCTGTTGAAAGAATTCAAAGAAACCAAACATATTTTATGCCTTCTCTTCTCATTTGATCTAGGCATTCAAGAAAATTTCTACAGGTTCACAGGCTGATGGTAGGAATCATGGAACAGAGACGTTAATAACCATACAAGAGAAACATTATAATCTTTACAAAAATAGTTTGGAAAGTCACTAACAAAATGTAAAATTACACCATTCAAAACTGATGGTAGAAAAAGTTCTTTTCCTTGTCCTTGATCTCAGTGGCAAAGCTTTTAATTTTTTGCCACTGAGTGTGATGTTAGCTGTGGGTTTATCATAAATGCTATTCACCATGCTAAGGAATAAAGGACCCATGGGCAAAGCCAAAAGAGGGTATGGGAGCATGGTGGGGGGAAAATGGAAACAACTGTACTTGAACAACAATAAAAGAATAACAATAAAAACCATAAACAACAAAAAAGAACAAGGAAAAGATGTTCACTTTTATTCTGCTATTCAACATTATACTGAAAGTCCTTGCCAAATGAATTAGAAAAAGAAAAAGAAAAATTGGGGAAGAAGACAAACTCCGTATTTTCAGATGTCATGATTCTGTATATAAGAAACCACCGAAATTCACAAGAATACTGTAAGAGTTAATGAATAAATTCAATGAAGTTTCAGGGTACAATATCAACATACAAATATCAGTTATATTTCCCTACCATCAATGAACAATCTGAAAAAGGAAATTAAGAAAATAATTCCATTTACAGTAGTAGAAAAAAATTACAGTAATTAAAGCAGTATATTACCAGCATAAATATAGGTATATGGACCTATGGAATAGAATTGAGAGTCTACAAATCAACCCTAACATCTATGGGCAATTGATTTTTGACAATAATTCCAAGACAATTCAATGTTGAAAGAATAGTCTCTTCAACAAATCCTATTAGACAACTGGATAACTATACATAGAAAAAAGAAGTTGAACCCCCCTACCTCATTTGATACAAAGTCTAACTCATAAAGGAACAACTATATTATAAAAGTTAACTATAAAAGTATTTGAAAATATAGGGGTAAACCATCATGATTTTGGATTTGGCAGTGGATTTTTAGATTTGACATTGAAAGCACAAACAGCAAAAGAAAAGATGGATAAATTGGATTTCAACAAAATTAAAAACTTGTGCATCAGAACACATTACTAGGAATATAAAAAAAGTAACCTATGGAATTGGAGAAATATTTGCAAATGATATGTCTGATAAGGTTTAGTATGTGGAGTGGAATAGATAAAGAACTCTTATAACTCAACATAAAGAAGACAACTGAATTATAAATGGGTAAAGGACTTGAATAACCATATCTACAAACAAGATATAAAAATGTCCAAGAAGCAGACAGAAAGATGCTCATCATTGGTCATTAAGAAAATGCAAATCAATATTATAATGAGATACTACTTCACATACACTAGAATGGTTATGGGGGGGAAAAACAGAAATTAGCAAGCAAGGATATGGAGAAATAGGACTTCATACCTTGATGGTGGCAATGTAAAGTGATAAAGGTTCTTTGAAAAACAGTTTAGCTGTTCTCAAAAAGTTAAATGGAATTTTCATATGACCCAGCAATTCTACTTCCTAGATATATACCCAAGAAAAATGAAAACATATGTTCGCACAGAAAGTTGTACATGAATGTTTATAGCAACATTATTCATTATAGCCCAAAGGTGGAAACAACCCAAATATCCATCAATGAGTGAATGGTTAAACAAATGATGGTATATACATGCAATGAAATATTATTCAGCCTTCAGAAAAAAATGAAGTACTGATACATGTTAAAACTTGGATGAACCTCAGAAACTTTATGCTAAGTGAAAGAAGCCAGATGCAAAATGTCACATATTGTATGATTTTTTTATATGAAATATTCAGAATAGCAAAATCCATACAGGCAGAAAGAAGCTTCATGGTTGCAAGGGGATGAGGTATGAAAGAATGGAGCGTGATTACTTATTGGGCACTGCATGATCTTCCAGTATAATGAAATTTGATACTAAAAAGAGAGCAATCGCACAACATTGTATTTATTACTAACTTGTTCACTTTAATATGGTTAATTGTATGTTATGTGAATTTCACTTTGTTTTAAAGGAACCACTGAGATGGGACAGTACCCAGTTTTTTCTACTGTCATCAGCTTTGAAATTCATAGTATGAAGATGTAAAAAATAAATGTATAAAATTGTATTATTTATTTTATTTTATTTTCTGTTTTTATTAATTTTGTTGGATATTGAGAAGGAGATGTTGTCATCTAATTTTTTTCTACCACCTCTGTGTGAGCCTTAATAATCTTTTTGGATAACAGTTTGGCAATATGTAGCAAGAGCACATTCTTTGAACAGTAATTTTACATCTGGAAATATATCATAAGCATATGCTATATAATGAGGGTATAGATAGTCTTTACAGTATCATTTAAAGTAGAAACATATTAGAAATAATTCAAACACCCAATGAGTGAAGAAATGATTTTGGATATATGTGAATGGAGATTATATATAATCTCTCCATTTCCCTCCCCCTCTTTCTCTCTCATTAAAATAATTCTTATGAATAGGCTGTAGTAAAATGAAGAAATGCACATATAAGAAAAAAATCAGGACATATAGTTAATATTCAATATGACTGTAACTACACAGGGTATTAATAGTAGGGTGGAAATATACAAAAATTGTTGATAGTGTGAAGTGGTGTTGTGGTAAATTTTAAATTATTTTTAAACTTTATTGTCTAAGTTTTCTGCTATAAACCTATTGGCTTATGTTGCTTTTCAGATTGTTATGTCAAGCCTACAGTGAAAATAAAATACAACCGGACTTAATTTTAAAATAAAGTAAAATTTTGCCAAGTTAGAATTCATTTTAGTTCTATGAGTCATATTCTTTGACTTTTTAAGGCATTATAAATAGTGGTGTTAAATTTTAATTTGAGAAATAATCATGGTGAAAAAATATGCTCTTTGTGCTAGCTGAAATACAAATTATATATGTAATTATTATTAACATAATTCATAAATATATACTACGTTGCCTACAAATGAATATTTAAAAAGCTATCTTCCTATTGTTTGATATTTAACTCATTGCCACATTTTAATTACTCACAACTTTTCTATGTATTATATTTTACTGAAGATGCAAACTTTAGAAATCACTGGTGTTTTGAAAACTCAAAGCTGAGGTGATATGTGCTCAGGTGCTAATTTATTTACATCAATTAGTTTCAGGCCTCTGATGTAAACCAATTAGTACTCAACACTTAATGGAGTCATTATCTGTCAGATTAGCTTCTAGGAATGCTTGTCACTACTACAGGACCAAGCACAAAAACTTTGCTGATATAAGTAGCAGAATTAATGGGGTGAACTGCATAGATAATGACTTAATGTGGATCATACAGTATAGAAAGTGTCTGATCAGCTGTCTCTAAGAAATAAGGATATCAGAGAGACAGCTACCTTATTCCTCAAAATGAGTTTAAACAATGGTATTCAAACCATCAAAGGTGTTGGTAGTCATTGCAAAATTGTGTCATAATAAGTCATGTCCAACCTTCTTGTCTGGTGGTTAATGGCATAGTATGCAAGTAGCAATGAGTTATTTTCTGTTAGAATTCCAAGTGATTCTTTTAAATGGCATGAAAAGCCAAGAAGAGAGGGTTTGGGGGATTGATAACCTTGTATCAATCAGAGGAAACAGCAAGTCATGCTCACAATAAAGTATAATGCTGGCAGCTTCCAGATTTCTCACTAATGGTGAGAGAAGTAATCTAAGAGGTAAACTGGTGGTTAAAAAATGCATTATGTATTCTCAAAGCCAAAGGTAGGTAGGATTGAGAGTGGGAAGTCAGGGTGGGGGAAGAAGTGGTAGAGGGAGAATGGAGATAACTGTACTTGATCAACAATGGAAAAAGAAAAAATGCATAATGGTTTAGAAGAAACTTACCAAAGTTTAAATATTCACCAGCAGGAGATGTAGGATGGTCCCTTTTATAAATGTACAACAAAACACCATGACAAACTTGCCAATGATCAGTAAACGCTAGAAAGTTTTGTTCAAGGTGCTAGATCAATTGAATTAATATACAATTTGATCTCTTAGTAAATGTATGCTTTTGTCAGAATACATTGGAAAGTTTTCCTTCAAGTTTGAATTATTTTTTTTCAGTATTATAAAAATTCTACTTTAGCAGTATCAGGCACAATGAGGAGTCCACTGTGAGCTTGTTTTGAAAGTCTAGAAATCAGCTATAGGGACCATCATGGAGACATGTGATTTAATAATTTAGAAGTTTTATCATTAAATTGGTAATGTCTTTGTAGGTAGAAGTGAGCATGCCAGGCATTTTTTGCTTTCAATTTTCCTGTTATTGGCCATGAAGAAATTTACATTAAGACATTTTGTTAAAATCAAAATATATAGTTGGTTATCATTGATTAACTACCTTTGGCCAAATAACACTTAGGAAATTAACAGCTATTGACATTATTGAACTTAGTTTATATTAAGTAATGCAATCCAGAGCACAGGCTATTATTTTTAGAATACATCTGCAGAGATTTTTGAAGTCCAGAATTACCTAGTATGTTTGTTTAGAACAGAGTTTCCTGGCCCAAACCCACACTTTAAAACATCAGAATCTCTGGGGTTGGGCCCAGAAATCTCCAAATTAAATAGGTATAGCAGATAATTTTGACATAAAGTATAATTTGAAAGCTAGTATATGCTAATGAATTCCAAATTCACATCAGTAGTAGGACATGTATCTGGTAATGTATTCCCACCCTTAAGGCAAATAAAACTTAAAATAAAGGCTGAATCACTCTTGCAAGATTGAACCAGTTGTTTTATTATACAAACCAAGAATTAATAATCACTTAGGTTAAGTAATTGCCTAAATTTATTGACAGAAATATTGAGGTAAGAACCTGATTGATTTGGTTCTCAGTTCAATGTTCTTTCCATGACAATGATGAGAAGTAAATAGGAATGAAGTTTGAAGATATTAAGTGTTCAAACAAGGCAAAATAGTTGCTGGACAACAGAACATATCTTTACAAATTTTATTCAAAAGCTTTTTTTCAAAATGTGAATTGTAAATAAAGGGTGTATATACTCTGAGATTTCCACATTTGTCTTGGCATAGCTTAGGGGGCCATACTGTAAATTAAAATAACCTTGAAGTCTTAAATTTCAGGATGTTTGATGATAGAAAATCACAATTACAAATGCTTTAGGTGATTTTTACTTTAAGCATATTTTGACATTTTTATACTGTGACAGTTTATGTATGGTATTTTTATTAAGGAACTTGTGAAAAAAATGACACCAACTAGTCATACAGACATTTTAATATTAACCAAACACTCTTATGCATTCTTTTCATAATTATGTACTGCAAAGACAATGACTTATTAGTAAAGTGTGGTAATCTGGTTGTCTGTTTTATCCTCTGTATCCTTGAAAATACCACATTGCACAATTTAATTAGATTGAAATAGAACAGATCTTACCAATGAGACACCAAGTTGGGCTTCTGGTCCAAAGGTGGCTAAAACTGGACGCTTACCTAAAAAATCATACCCCACCCCACCAGAATGAATCTAACTGTGAAACACTATACAAAGGTAGAAAATATATTTCTGACCTCAGGTGGTGATCAACATATAAACTAAAGCGTAAGAAATGATAGTCCCTGTATTTTTATCTTAGGTAGTATGCCACCTATTCTAATTTATATATATCTCACCCCTTTTAAAAAGTCTTGCTAAGATTCAATTATACCCTATAGCAACCATTTCCACAGGTTATAGAAAATTTTCTCAGCACCGCAGAGGATAGAGCATTTTTGTTCTCTTTGGGAAAATAAAAAATTAAGTATAAAACAGCTTTAAATATTTTAAATGCAACAGAAACAAGGAAAATATGAGCTATTTCCTTGATCACTTAGAAAAGAATGTTATATGGTTTATATTCAGAAAATATTAACCCTTAGAATTTTTGTTATTAAAATTATGTATGCATATATTTATATGTATATATAATTATGTATATATGTAATTGCACACATGTATATTAGATAAACAAAATATGTATACATCCAATGCACTATTATTCAGATATAAAAGGAAATAAAGTTCTGACAATCCAACAATATGAATGAACCTTGAATTCTCTATTCATATTGAATATTCTTTCTAATAATAAAAAGATGAACATTGAATGATCCCACTTACATGATTTATCTATAATACACAGTTTCATAAGGGCAGAATGTAGATTAGCAGTTACCAGAGACAACAAGAAAGGAGGAATAAGGATTTATTGTTAAATGGTGCAGTGTCTGTTTGGAGTGATAAAAAAGTTTTGGATATATATAGTGGTAATAGTTGTACAGTATTGTGAATATGATCAGTGCCACAGAATTGTATACTTAAAATATTTAAAATATCAAATTTTAAATTATATATATTCTTTTAAAAAGATTTTATTTATTTATTTTTAGAGAGAAGGGAAGGGAAGGAGAAAAACAGGGAGAAATATCAATGTGTGGCTGCCTCTCACACTCCTCCTACTGGGGACCTGGCCTACAACCCAGGCATGTTTCCTGACTGGAAATCGAACCAGTGACTCTGGTTTGCAGGCTGGTACTCAATCCATTGCGCCACACCAACCAGTGCATAAGTTATATATATTCTACTACAAAATTTTTTAATTGGCACTATACCCAATTGTTATTATTAGTCTTAAGAAATTTGTAAAAATCTTATTTGTAGGATCAATCATATGATTGAAATGTGTGTTAAAATTTCTACATATTGAAATCCTGCTAAATGAAAACATTTGCATTTGGCTTTATAAATCAAATGAGATGAATATTATATTGTCAACATATTTATAGTTAGGCTACACAAAATTGCTCTTAAAATACAGCAAACATTTTAATGATATTCCTCTCTAAAGGAAATAATATAATTCTATCATTAGTGTGATATAATCTTTTACAAAATTAAAATAATAAAATTGAAAATATAAGATGCAAAATAATAATGACAAGAAATCAAAATAAATGAGAATTTTTGCTACACTACATTTTGGAGATAGAAGAATAGCTCTAAGCTCTTTAATAGTAATAAGTAGAGAAACATGATACCCTAACTCCCAGGATATCTGACGGTCAGTACATATTCAAAGTATATTCAACCTTTCTATATAGATGCATGCATATATACATATACACACACACACATCAATGGTCTTGTACAATGAGAATTAAATTTTCAAAAGAATACTCCTAAGGGCTTGTAAATCTTTAATTACAAAGAAACATTTAATTATATTCATTAGACTACTCAATAAATTTGGAAAAGAGACTAACTCATAGGTTTTGGAAAGATTTTCAATAACAGGAATTGAGATAATTTTGGTTTTCTGTTAACCCAAATTAACCCAAATATAACCCAGTTGTAACAGAGATCTGTTACAACTCTGTTGCCTATAAAACTAACCTCAAATACATCTTTTACATCTTTTCTTCCCTCACTTGTCTCATTCATTGCACCAGTCAATTAGTCCCATAAATACTTTCTCCAGATTTTCTTTTTTTAAAAGATTTTACTTATTTGCTTTTAGAGAGAGGGGAATGGAGGGAGAAAGAGAGGGGAAGAAATATCAGTGTGTGAAAGATACATCTATTGGTTGCCTCTCACAAGCCCTCAACTGGGGACCTGGCCTGCAACCCAGGTATGTGCCCTGACTGGGAATCGAACTGGTGACCTTTTGGTTTGCAGGCCAGTGCTCAATCCCCTGAACCACACCAACCATGGCTAGATTTTCTTATACTGACCCGTTGCTTTCCATTTCCACTGCCATTACCTTTAGTTTACATGCTCATTGTCCCTTCCCTAGACAATCATAATATCTCCCTTTTCCTCTCCTTACAATCCATTAGTCCCGTCAGAATGAGATTTATCTTCATAAATATAAATCCAAACATGTTGCTCTGATTCTCAAGAATCTGCAGTGCTCAACTCTCTAGCATTGTACTCAAATGTAGATACTCTTCTATTTGGACATTGTTAATGTCTGTAGTGATATGTCTCTATTCATATCTTACACCACCAATTCATGTTTTTTATGTTGTTCAAGTACAGTTTTCTGCCTTTTTCCCAACTGCTCCTCACCACCATACCCCCCCACCTTCCTCCCCTGTTTCCACCCCCCTTGTTATTGTCCATGTGTCCTTTATAATTGTTTCTGTAAACCTTAACCCTTTCCCCCCATTATCCCCTCCCGTCTCCCCTCTGGTCACTGTCAGCCTGTGCTCTATTTCAGTGTCTTTGGTTATATTTTGCTGACTTGTTCATTTTGGTAATTAGGTTCCAGTTAAAGGTGAGATCATATGCTATTTGTCTTTCACTGCCTGGCTGTCTCAAAGGGTAGAAGCTCATTCTTTGTTTCTGCTATGTAGAATTCCATTGTGTAAATGTACCATAGATTTTTGATCCATTCATTTACTGATGGGCACTTAGGTTGCTTCCAGCACTTGGCTATTGTAAATTGTGCTGCTATGAACATTGGGGTGCATAGGTTCTTTTGAATTGCTGTTTCAGGGTTCTTTAGGATATAATCCTATCAGTGGAATTGCCAAGTCAAAAGGCAGTTCCATTTTTAATTTTCTGATGAAATTCCGTACTGTTTTCCACAGTGGCTGCACCAATCTGCAATCCCACCAACAGTGCACTAGGGTTCCCTTTTCTCCACAATCTCTCCCACACTTGTTTTTTGTTGCTTTGTTTATGATGGCCATTTTGAGTAGTGTGAAGTGGTATCTCATTGTGGTTTTCATTTGCATCTCTCTGATGGCTAGTGATACTGAGCATCTTTTTGGATGTCTCTGGGCCCTCTGTATGTCCTCCTTGGAGAAGTGTATGTTCCAGTCTTTTGCCCATTTTTTAATTAGGTTGTTTGACTTCCTGGAGTGGAGTTGTTTGAGTTGTTTATATATTTTGGAGATCAAACCCTTGTCTGAGGTATCATTGGCAAATATGTTTTCCCATATGGTTGATTCTCTTTTCATTTTAATGCTGTTTCCTTTAGTCATCCAGAAGCTTTTTATTTTGATTGGATCCCATTTGTTTATTCTTTCCTTTATGTCCCTTGCTCTAGGGGACATTTCAGTGAAAATATTGCTCCATGGAATATCTGAGATTTTCCTGCCTATGTTCTCCTCTAGCACTTTTATGGTGTCAAAACTTATATTTAAGTCTTTTATCCACCTTGAATTTATTTTTGTGTATGGTATAAGTTGGTGATCAAGTATCATTTTTTTGCATGTAGCTATCCAGCTTTCCCAACACCATTTGTCGAAGAGGCTATCTTTGCTCCATTTTATGTTGCTGCCCACTTTGTCGAGTATCAATTGACCATAGAGACTTGGGTTTATTTCTGGGCTCTCTGTTCTGTTCCATTGTTCCATGTGTCTGTTCTTATGTCAGTACCAGGCTGTTTTGATTACAGTGGCCTTATAGTATAGTTTGATATCAGATATTATGATCCCTCCTACTTTATTCTTCTTTCTTAAAATTGCTGCAGCTATTTGTGGCCATTTATGATTCCATATAAGTTTTTGAAATGTTTGTTCTCTATCTTCGGAATATATTATTGGTACTTTAATAGGTATTGCAATGAGCCTATAAATTTTATTGGGTAGTATGGCCATTTTGATGATGTTAATTCTTCCAATCCATGAACATGGTACATGCTTCCATTTTTTTGTGTCTTCCTTAGTTTCTTTCTTCAGTGTTGTGTAGTTTTCTGAATACAGGTCTTTTACCTCCTTGGTTAGGTTTATTCCTGGGTATTTTGTTTTTCTTGTTGCTATATCAAATGGGATTTTTCCCTGATTTTGGTTTCTGATATTTCATTGTTGGTATACAAAAATGCCTTTGATTTCTGAACATTGACTTTGTATCCCACTGTTTTGCCAAATTCACTTATTAGGTCAAGCACTTTTTTGGTAATGTCTATAGGATTGTCTATGTACACTATCATGTCATCTGCAAACAGTGACAGTTTTGTTTCCTCCTTTCCAATTTGGATGCCTTTTATTTCCTTTTTGTCTGATTGCTGTGGCTAGGACTTCCAATGCTATGTTGAATAGGAGTGGTGAAAGTGACAACCTTGTCTTGTTTCTGATCTTCATGGGAAAAATTTTAGTTTTTGCCCATTATGATGTTGGCTGTAGGTCTCTCATATATGGCCGTTGTTAGGTTGAGGAATGCTCCCTCTATTTCCACTTTGCTCAGTGTTTTCATCATAAATGGGTGCTGTACCTTATCAAATGCTTTTTTTTTGCATCTATTGATATGATCAGGTGGTTTTTGCCTTTGCTTTTGTTTGTGTGATGTATTATGTTTATTGATTTGCGAATATTGTATCATCCTTGGATCCCTGGGATGAATCCCACTTGGTCATGGTGTATGATCTTTTTAATATGTTGTTGGATGTGGTTTGCCAATATTTTGTTGAGAAGTTTAGCATCTATGTTCATCAGTGATATTGGCCTGAAGTTTTCTTTCTTTGTTGTTTCTTTATCTGGTTTTGGGATTAGAGTGATGCTGGCCTCATAAAAGGAGTTTGGGTGTTGAAGTCCTTTTCCCCAGCACAATACTATTTTGAAAGTGAGACCGTTGGGTAGTAATTTGGTTTCTATCAGGTCATTAAGATGGGGCTCTCCTGATGGGATTAGTGGTCTCATAACAAAAGACTCCAAAGAAGTTTTCCTATTTTCTCTCTCTCTCTCTCTCTCTCTCTCTCTCTCTCTCTCTCTCTCTCTCTCTCTCTCATCTATCTCTCCCCACTACTACCAAGTGAGGACACAGTGAAAAGGAGATCTTTCCTCATTTACAATTAAATCAATTTGATCTTGGACTTTCTAGCCTCCAAAACTATGATAAAATACATTTCTGTTATTTAAGCCACCCATCTATTGCATTTTTATAAGCTTGATATGACTAATACATATTTTAATATCAAGATGTGAGATGTTGCTATAACAAACACCTCAAAATAAGGAAGTGTCTTTGGAACTAGATGATGACTAAAGGCTGGAAGGATTTTGAGTTGCCTGCTAGAAATATGGACATGAAGGGCACTTCTGTTGAAGTCTCAGATGCAAATGAGGAACATGTTTTTGGAAACTTTGGGGAAGGCAATCCTTGTTATAAGGTGGCAAATAACCTGGCTGAACTATGCTCTACCTTTGTGTGAAAGGTAGAAACTGTGATCAATGAAATTGGATATTTAGCTGAAAAGATTTGTAAGCAAAATATTGGAAGAGTGTATTGGCTTTTTTTCTGACTGCTTATAGTAAAACGTGAAAGGAGAGAGATGAGTTGAAAAGGGAATTGCTAAGCAAGTAGGATGAAAAACTTGAAGGTTTGGAAAATTTTTCAGCCTATTCATAGTGTAATAAAATGAGAAAGCTCATTCTCAAAAGAACACTTAAATGTGTGGTTGAACAACAATTTGATAAAAAAATAGATCATGGGTATGACTTAGTGACTTTAGCCAGCTTAACACAAGCCAGGAATAGAGATGGAATTATACCTGCAAAGACACTGCCTGTTTGAAGTAAAGGACATAGAGGAAATAGGATAGAATTAAAAGGGGATTCAGAAACCATCATTGCTGCCACTCCCTCCACAGACACAGGGAGAAGATTGTTTCCTCCTTGGTTTCAATAAGTGGGATCACCTGTCCAGTTTCTGTGGGCCAGGGAGACATAACCCCATACCCCAGTAGTAGGGCCTTCTTGGTAGATAGCAACTTGGGTGAGGTCCATGCAGAGGGCAGAAGGAATGTAGTCTCCCCACAGAAACATGGAGGTGACAGTATTTTCCCAATGGACATGAGGGCAGAGCATCAAATCAAAGATTACTCTTGGACCTTAAGATCTAATGAAATTTGCCTGGCTAGGTTTTCAACCTGCTTAGGACTCATCATCCTTTTCTTCCTTTCAAATGTTCCCTTTGGGTATGGAAATGTCTAACCTATGTCTTAACTTGTCAGGTTTAACAGTCATAGCTAAAAAGGAATTTTACCTCAGGACGAATCATGCCTCTAACTTTCATGCATATCTGGTTTAGATAATACTTCAACGAAACTTTGGGCCTTAGACTTTCAAGCTGATGCTGCAATAAGTTAATACTGATGAGATAGAATTAATTTTTTTATATGTGAAAAGCATGTAAATTGGGGTGGGGGGGTCGGACTGGAATGTTATGGACTGAAACTTTGTGTCCCTGCAAAATTCATTTGTTAAAACCCTGTGCCCAATGTGATGGTATCTGGAGATGGGGTCTTTGGAGGTAATTAGGGTTAAATAATATTATTTGGAAATTAAGATAATTTGACTGGGTGTGTATTTCAAATTACAAGATAAAGTTTGTTTAGAAAGTTACAGAAATACTAGAAGTGAGCCAGCTGGGTTATGTAGGCTCAGAAAACAAGTTATAGAGGCAGGAGCAAAAGTAGGGCCCTTGGAGCTTAGGAGAGAGAAAGGCAAGAGTAACGTTCCTGGGGCAGGGAAGAAAAGGTGGAAGAGGAAGGCACAGGCATGCTCCCATGAGTGACTATATATTTTTATACCCTTGTGTCCTTTTTCCAGCATAGAAGTTGGGATTCTCAATAATAAAGCCCTAAATATTTGTAACCCTGATCGATGGCTTCTAAGGAAAAGCTCTTTCTCATGGGTATATTCATACACACACAGGCTGACATCATCGGTGTGCAACCTGTGGAATTGCACAGGGCCTCAAGCACAGAAGAGCCCCATGGTTGATTCAAAACTCATCTGCCACTGTCCTGGAATTCTTAATTTAATGTTAGAATGGTATTTTCTAACTAAAGTCTACTAACAATGGAGTATGTTTGTGAGCAGGGGAAATATCCACAATATGCACATTTACTATTTATTGCCACCCTTTTGTACACAACTTTTGTGATATATCAAAAGTACAGAATGCTGGTGGTCCCAAATATGTGGGAGGTCAGGAAGACCCAAAGCAAGTATAGGTTAATTGAATTATGTCGCTATGAATAAGTAAGCCTAACTCTAAGACAATCCTCAATAAAATGGTGGAATGAAGATGGTCTTTCTTAACAAGATTCAAAAGCTGTATATTATTATTATTATTATTATCATCATCATCATCATCATCATCAGTATAAGGTTATAGTATTTCCTCATGGTCGTAAATAACATTACATAGTTCTTCTATGTAGCACTACAAGAAAAAGATGAATGTGTGACCTAAGGAAAGCATCCTAACAAAAATAGTTTACCAATATATTGTGCCCTGAACTTCTCATATATGAAGTTGATAGAAGTACTATATACTGTGTACTAGGCATAAAAATACAAAAAAAACAATTTATCTTTGTGAGTATGTGTGTGTATATGTGTAGACAAATGAAGATTAGTGATGTATAATTCATTTGGGTCCATCAGTTACTCTTTTAAAAATTATATATATATATTTCATTTTAAGTATATTTTATTGATTATGCTATTATAATTGTCCCAATTATTTCTCCTCTTTATCCCCCTCTTCCTCTACCACCCCGCTCTACACTCCAGCATTTCCTCCCCCCCTTAGTTCTTGTCCATAGGTCACACATATAAGTTCTTTGGCTTTTCCATTTCTTATACTATTCCTAACCTCCCCCTGTCTATTTTGTGCCACCCTATTATGCTTCTGATTCCCTGTACATTTTCCACCCATTGTCCCCTCCCCCTCCACACTGATAAGCCTCCATGTGATCTTCATTTCTGTGATTCTGTTACTGTTGTAGTTACTGGCTTAGTCTTTGTTTTTGTTTTTTAGGTTCAGTTGTTGATAGTTGTGAGTTTCTTGTTTTATTGTTCATAGTTTTTGATCTTCTATTTCTTTTTTAAATATTTTATTTATTTAGTTTTAGACATAGGGGAGGGAGGGAGAAAGAGTGGGAGAGAAACATCAACATGTGGTTACCTCTTGTGTGTCCCCTACTAGGGACCTTGCCCACAACCCATGCAAGTGCCCCAACTGGGAATCAAAGCAGCAGCCCTTTGATTTGCAGGCTGACACTCAATCCACTGAGCCACACCAGCTTGGGCTTGATCTTCTTTTTCTTAGATAAGTCCCCTTGATATTTCATATAATAAGGGCTTGGTGATGATGAACTCCTTCAACTTGACCTTATCTGGGAAGCACTTTATCTTCCCTTCCATTCTAAATGATAGCTTTGCTGGATAGAGCAATCTTGGATGTAGGTCCTTGCTATTCATGACTTCAAATACTTCTTTCCAGCCCCTTCTTGCCTGCAAGGTTTCTTTTGAGAAATCAGCTGATAGTTTTATGGGAACTCCTTTGTAGGTAACAGTATCCTTTTCCCTCGCTGTTTTTAAGATTCTCTCCTTCTCTCTAATCTTGGGTAAGTAATTATGATGTGCCTTGGTGTGTGCTTCCTTGGGTCCAACTTCTTTGGGACTCCCTGGGCTTCCGGGACTCCCTGGAAGTTTCTTTCCTCTGCCAGATTGGGAAAGTTCTCCTTCATTATTTGTTCAAATAAGTTTTCAATTTCTTGCTGTTCCTGTTCTCCTTCTGGCATTCCCATGATTCAGATGTTGGAGCATTAAAGTTGTCCTGGAAGTTCCTAAGCCTCTTCTCATTTTTTTTTTTTTTTGCATTCTTGTTTCTTCATTCTGTTTGGTTGGATGCTTATTTCTTCCTTTTGTTCCAAATTGTTGATTTGAATCCTGGTTTCCTTTCTTTTACTGTGGGCCTCCTGTATATTTTGCTTTGTTTCACACTGAGTAGCCTTCATTTCTTACTTCATTCCATGACTGAGCTCAATCAATTCTGTGAGCATCCTGATTAGCAGTGGTTTGAATTCTACATCAGATAGGTTATCTATCTCCTCGTTGCTTAGTTCTTTTTCTGGAGTTTTGATCTGTTCTTTCACTTCAGCCAGATTTCTTTGTCCAAACACACCTGTTACATAGTAAGGGGCAGAGCCTTAGGTATTCACCAGGGTGAGGCAACCCATGTCTCTGCACTGTGGTGCTGTTTGTTGGGGAGGGGTCAGAGAGGGAACAATGTTACTTACTTTGCTCTTACCACACTTTCTAACTCTTCCCTGACTTCTCACAAGTGGGTTGTGCCCTTTCAGGTGCTGATTCCCAGGTGGGTGGGTTTGTGTATGTTTTAGGATCCTGTGGGTCTCTCCAAAGAAATATATCATGAGGCTGGGAGTTTCTCCCATCCCTGCAACCCCCACAGATTTTTCATAGCCAGGGGTTTTTAGTCTTTAGTTTCCCTTGCTGAAATCCTGAGTTTCTCAGTCTGCCTTGCTCCCCAATTGTTCCTCCCAGCTTATCTGTGAGTGAATGTGGGATTGCCTAGGTGGTCTGCTGCCTTGCCTTACTGTGCATCCTCTCAGTCCCAGGGTTCCCATCTCCACCCCTCCTACCAGTCTGGATGAATGTTTCTTTAAGTTCTTGGTTGTTGGACTTTCATGCAAATTATTTTCTGGCAGTTCTGGATGTTCTTTACTTTTAAATTGGTTGTTATCCTTCTTTTGGTTGTGCAAGGAAGCAAATCATTTCTGCCTATGCCTCCCTCTTGGCCACCCTCCCAATTCTGTCCTATCAGCTACTCTTTAAAATGGGAAAATCACATATTTTAAATATTTTTATTACTTTTTCACTGACATTTTTCCTAGGGGCTTTGGAGGACTGGAAAAAGCCAAATATTTATTAATCACATTTCTATTCATCTGGAAAATCAATTTTTACAGGGAGCAAAAGAGGTTTGGGAGGTGGGAGTTTGGGGAAAAATGGGAAAAAAACTTCTGAAGTACAGCTGAGTTGTATGTGAGGGAGAGAGTTATAGTGGTAAATTGATGTTGGTCAGGATAGAATTGACAGCCAGAATAAAATTTGAGGAAAATTGAGGAGAGAAAAGTAAAATGTCATGGAAAGTGAGTAGGGATATAGTATTGTAATTTTAGCAAAGGCTGTTGGGAAAGGAAACCTGTAGGTGCCCTCTTAGTGTTCCTTCCAGGACTTCTGCTACCCAGATATAATTGCTGCACTATTTAAAGAGCATTACAACAACATATGGAAACCATCATCAAATAAAAAGGCAACTAACCAAATAGGAGAAGATATTTGCAAACAACAGCTCTGACAAGTGGTTAATATCCAATATTATATGAACAGCCAATACAACTCCATTTTATGCTTCTGCCTTCTTTGTCAAATATCAATTGACCATAGAGACTTGGGTTTATTTCTGGGTTCTCTATTCTGTTCCATTGGTCCATATGTCTGCTCTTATGCCAGTACCAGGCTGTTTTCATTACAGTGGCCTTGTAATAGAGTTTTATATCAAGTACTGTGATTCCCTCCTACTTTATTTCTTAGACAAATGGGGCTTCAACAAAATAAAAAGTTTCTGCACAGCTAAAGAAAACAGCATTAAAATGAAAAGAGAATTAACTGTATGGGAAAACATATTTGCCAATGATACCTCAGACAAGGGTTTGATGTCCAAAGTATATAAGCAACTCTTATGATTGTACTCCAGGAAGACAAACAGCCCAATTAAAAAATGGGCAAAAGATTGGAACAGACACCTCTCCAAGGAGGACATACAGAGGGCCCAGAGATATCCAGAAAGATGCTTAGCATCACTAGCCATCAGAGGGATGCAAATTAAAACCACAATGAGATACCACTTCACACCACTCAGAATGGCCATCATAACAAAATCAACAAACAAGTTTTGGAGAGATTGTGGAGAAAAGGTAACCCTAGTGCACTGTTGGTGGGATTACAGGCTGGTGCAGCCCCTGTGGAAAACAGTATGGGATTTCCTCAGAAGACCAAAAATGAAATTGCCATTTGGCCTGGCAATTCCACTGCTAGGACTATACCCTAAGAATCCTGAAACAGCAATTCAAAAGAACCTATGCACCCCAATATTCATAGCAGCACAATTTGCAGTAGTCAAGTGCTGGAAGTAAATGAGTAGCTCAAAAAATTGTGGTACATTTACACAATGGAATACTATGCAGCAGAAAGAAAGAAGGAGCTCCTACCCTTCGTGACAGCATGGATGGAACTGGAGAGCATTATGCTAAGTGAAATAAGCCAGGCAGTGAAAGACAAATACCATATGATCTTACCTTTAACTGGAACTTAATCAACAAATCAAACAAGCAAGCAAAACATAACCAGAGATGTGGAAATTAAGAACAAACTGACAGTAACTAGGGTGGGGGAGAGGGGATAATAGGGGAAGGTCCATCAAGGAGCATGTATAAAGGACCCATGGACAAAGCCAAAGGGGTAGGTTCAAGGGTGGGAGGTGGAGAAGGGTAGAGCAGGGGTGTGTGGTGGGCAGAAAATTGAAACAACTGTACTCAAACAATAAAAAAAGCAATTGAAAAGTAAGTATCACTCCCAACTTGTCACTCAAGAAATTTCCCATGGCTTTGCAACTCAGAGGGACAAGAAATGAATCTGACAGTAAAGATAAAGTAGTTACACGATCAAACATTAATTAAAAAAAAAAAACTAAAGTAATGTCTGTATGTAAATTATGTCTCACCAGCTTTCCTTTCCTTGTATTCAGAAAAACAGCCTGGTGGAAAGAGGAGTAATGGGGATAAGGACACAAATCTGAAACCAATATTAACATCACTCTTCCCCCCTGCAAAGAGATACAAATATAATATGACTTTCCAAAGCCGTCAGGCCCTTTCCTTTAAATCTTTAAAATTCATAATGATAAACATATGCTTGTATTACTATGTAACATTTTAAAGTACTTCAGTTTTCTGTGTTTCTAAGTCTTTTAGAGAAATAGTCAAATAGTTCTGGAAATCAAGAACTCCTTTTAATTGCAAAATCCTAAAAACTTCCATTTCACATGCTTCACTTTTAAATTTACCTTGAAGGAATTGTTCCTTAATCTGGGACCCATCCTACTAATTTATAAGATTTATAAGATTTTCCTGGTCCCTCTATAATTGAGCATCTCAATTACAAATGTGGACAGAGATTAGCATCAATGATTCTGAATTATTTTCTCTAATGTATTGCCATAATGTGTCATTCTCATGCAATATTTTAAATGAGAAGGCTCATAATTACATTATGAGAAAAAATATGATTAAAATTTTTCGGTATAGCCCTGGCCAGGTGGCTCCAT
This sequence comes from Anoura caudifer, assembly GCA_004027475.1. Lineage (NCBI taxonomy): Eukaryota > Metazoa > Chordata > Mammalia > Chiroptera > Phyllostomidae > Anoura > Anoura caudifer. The sequence continues at coordinate 37,718 of PVKU01008757.1, read as the reverse complement.
TGGTTGGAGCATTGTCCCATACACTAAAATGCTTCCTGGTTTGAGTCCAGGTTAGGGCACATACTTAGGTCACGTGTTCTATCTCTAGTTAAGGTGCATACAGGAGACAACTGATAATTGTTTCTCTCTCACATCAATGTTTCTCTCTCTTCCCCCTTTCCTCTCCTTCTAAAAATCAATAAATACCCTCAGATGAGGATTAAAAAAATGATTTTGGTATAAAATAGGACATTGGAAAGAGGCAATACTAAATGGTAGCTCCTTTTTAAGTATATTACCAGACCACCTGATGTTTGAGACTGAATTGCACCATAGGAAAATATTCAAAATATCATCTCATTGCTCTTCTACACAGACAATGTGCAGTCACAATTAAGCCATGGATTTCTATTTTTTGAAATGTTGATCTACTGATTTTTGATCAGCTGTGATTCCCCCACACTGAGTGTAGCTGCAAACAGATGAAATAACTGGGAAACTAACAGAGCAGTAAGCAGAGCAAAGCAAATTGGCAAAATTATTTCATACTGAAACCCAACCATACCAACCCCTTGACAATCCTTTCCATTTGAAATTATGAAATAAATACTAATCATAAATAATAAAATGCTTGAGACCACATAATATATATAGAAATAGAAAGTAGAAACAGGCACAGTTAGCTACTGAATGTGTTCCTTCCCCCCTACATTTAGTACATGTTTATTAATCTTTATGTAGGTTTTTTAAAATTGTGTTTACTTTTATTAAACTTATTGGGTTGACATTCATTAATAAGATTATATAGGTTTCAAGTATACATTTCTATGATAAAAGATCTGTATATTGTATTGTGTGCCCACCACCCAAAGTCATATCTTCTGTCACCATGTATTTGACCCTTTTACCCTTTACGGTTGCCCACCCCCTTCCCCCTGGTAACCACCACACTGTTGTCCGTGTCTATGAGTTTTTCTTTGTCTTCTTTGTTCATTTGTTGCTCTCAGTTTTATATTCTACATAGGATTGAAATCATATTATTCTTAACTTTCTCTGACTGTCTTTTGTTTTTTTCCTGGAGGCACTTCTATGAGACATCAACATATGACAATGACAAAAAATAGGTAAAAATGGAAATTGGCTTTAAATTGAGTGTCCCTCTCAAACATGATGTCCTATTTTTCCATGAGACTACCATTCCTAATCATTTCTTCTATTTTTCTTTCTTTAATTATTTTTTGATATAACACACCATCTACAATATCATTTAAGGACAGGCAGGGAATGAAACTTAATGCTGAAAACACACAGTTCCAGTGTGAGAGAAAGGCCCTTTGCAACTATTTTTGGAGAAGAGAGATTCAGAGATATATGGGCTATGGTTTTCCATTTTGAACACACAGTCTAAAGTTTGGGGGGATACCTATGTTCCCACTTCCTTTTTCCCTTCTTTTTGTGTTGCTTCTATTTCCATTGTAATGATTTTAAAATACCAAGGGAGGGAAACAGTGTTGCTCTCTCTGTTATTTATTTCTCCTTTTGCAATCAGATGGCTTGGATTTCAGAGGCATATGTAATGCATCCTTTTTCTTGATGCAGTTTTGAGTGCTATGGTTGTAACTGCCAATCTCTCACCAGATCTTTTGCTCTGAGGAATAACTACATTCACTTAAATATTAAAAGGTGTCCTAAAGTCTTTCCATATGTCTGCTTTTCAATCATTTTGATATGGAAATATGATCTCCTGGTTTCAGAAGAGTATCTCTTTGCAAATCAGCAGAAAGGAGCTGCTATGGTGATTTTGGCAGTGTCTCCATTAGGGGAACTGAAAGAAAAGAATGAAACTAAAACTTCATGTAGTTTGACCAATTTTGCCCAAAAGAACTGCATCTCCAAACAGTGATTATCCTTTAGTCTCACCTTTTCCAAGAAGCCTTTCCTAAGCACATTAGCCCTCAATGATCTCTGCTTCCTCCAAGTTCCTGTGTTGCCAGATGTTTATGTAAAGCAATTTTAGGATAACGTAATTTGTCCAAGGTTGCATAGAAATTAAGTGACAGAGCAGGAATTTTAACTCAGGAATATGGCTTCATGGCCCACCTGAACCCTTAGTTACCATTATATGCCTCTTTTCAATGGCAGACCCTCTGACATATGGAAAAACATCAATTAGGTAAACTTATAGCTCTGGAAGAAAACAAAGTAAGTATTGCTGTACACATTGGTGTGCTTTCCCCATATAAGTTCTTTTAAATCAAAGTATGCTATACCACAATGTTTCTGAAATGTCTTCAGGTTTCTTTTTTGGAGGGTGGGTACAGTGAACTCCATTGGTGGTGCCTGACAAGGGAGGACTCCCTAAAACCCTCCCCTCTTCAGGGGGTCTGGGTTGGAAACTGGAGGTCAGAAGATTCTCAGTGTGTTGGGGGATCGATTTGGGGCAAGGACTCCCCAGCAGCTGAGGGCCTCTCTTCCTGTCACTGGGGCTGGTGGCCCATGGGGCTCTTACTCCTTGGAGGCCATGTGGACCACAAGGTCCACCACCCTGTTGCTGCAGCCACATTCATTGTCATACCAGGAAATGAGCTTGACAAACTGGTCACTGAGAACAATGCCAGCCCCAGCATCGAAGGTGGAGGAGTGGGTGTCACTGTTAAAGTTGCAGGAGATGACCTGGTCCTCAGTGTAGCCCAGGATGCCCTTGAGGGGGCCTCTGATGCCTGCTTCACTACCTTCTTGGTGTCATTGTATTTGGCAGCTTTCTCCAGGTAGCAGGTCAGATCCACAACCAACACATTGGGGGTGGGGACATAGAAGTCCATGCCAGTGAGCTTCACATTCAGCTCAGGAATGACCTTGCTCACAGCCCTGGCAGTGCCAGTGGAAGCAGGGACAGTGTTCTTGGCAGCCCCTTGGCCATCACGCCACAGCTTGCCAGAGGGACCATCCGCACACAGTCTTCTGGGTGGCAGTGATGGCATGGACTGTGGTCATGATTCCTTCAACAATGCCAAATTTGTCATGCTGACCTTGGCCAGGGAGGTCAAGCACCGGGTGGAGCAGGAGGCATTGCTGACAATCTTGAGGGAGTTGTCATACTTGTCATGGTTCACATCTATCACAAACATGGGAACATCTGCAGAAGGGGCAGAGGTGATGACCCTCTTAGCTCCCCCTTCATGTGAGCCCCAGCCTTCTCCAAGGTGGTGAAGACACCAGTGCGCCCCATAGCACACTCTGCACCAGCATCACCCAATTTGATGTTGGTGGGACCTTTCTATCCTGATAGAAATGGACTTTCTATTGATGACAGTCTTCCTATTCTCAGCCTTGACTGCGGCTTTTGAACTTGCCATGAATAGAATCATACTGGAACATGTAGACCATGTAGTTGAGGTCAATGAAGGGGTCATTGATGACATCCACTTTACCAGAGTAAAAAGCAGCCCTGGTGATTGGGCACCCAATATGGCCAAATCCATTCACTCTGACTTTCACCATCATGTGTCAGGGTTGAGGCTGGTACTGTGCAGGAAGACACAGCTCTCTTTTGAACAGGAGGAGCAGAGAGCCTGTATTAAGGTTTCTAAAAATTGCCCATGGGCCCTGGCTGGTGTGGCTCAGTGGATTGAGCACCAGCCTGCAAACCAAAGGGTCACCAGTTCGATTCCCAATCAGGGTACATGCCTGCATTGTGGGCTAGATCCCCAGGAGGGGGCATGTGAGAGGAAACCACACATTGATGTTTCTGTCCCTCTCTCTTTCCCTTCCCCTCTCTCTAAGAATAAATAAGTAAATTCTTTTTTAAAAAAGATTTCCCATGGAAATATCTCTCAATTGTGCCTCTTTACTTTTTCCAGCAAGAAAAAACAAACAGGTAAAAAATTATGATGTTTTAAATAAAAGGAAGGAGAAGGAAATGATCATATACAAATTAATGTTTATATATACTTGGTGATAGAAATAAAAAAACATACCTCTTTTATAAGATTAAGGCTGATTACTTATGACTTTATGCTTTCCTAGGTCCGAGCTATCTGGTCAAGCTGCATTGCTTCATAACTGTATAACTTTGAGAAAATCCACTCCTCTTTTTAGGCCTGTGTCCTCATTGATAAATGAGGTGATTAGAACAACCAATAAAAGGTTCCCTCCAATGCATCGATGTCATAGTTTTTTAAGGTAAGCTGAAGCAGGGAATTAATTACCCTTGAGTATCTCTAACTTGTACTGACATTCACTTTCTAATGTCAATCTGTGCTCTTACACACACATATCATCAAGGAAAATGAAATCATAGTGATAGTTAATGCTTAGAGTGGTCTCCACTATGTATTGAGCACAATTTTAATTAATTCCTGAGCATTTGATCATGAAAACAACACTAGGAGATAGACAGCATCATTTGCCTTCATTTTACAGCTAAGGACACTTAACCCTCTACCATAGAGAGGTTAAAACACTTAGCCAAATTCATATAGCTAGTAAGTGGCTGTTAAAATTTGAACTCAGCCAGCCTGGCACTAGATACCATACACTCAACGTTGACAAGACTTCTTGACAGTAGTGGGAAAAATAATAAAAGTTCACTTTTAAATCTTTTTATTTATTTATTTTTAATGTTTTTATTGTTGTTCAAGTACAGTTGTCTCCATTTCCCCCCCACTATGCATCCCCACCATGCCTATCCCCATGTCCCATCCTTGATCCTATCCCTTTTGGCTTTGTCCATATGTCCTTTATATATGTTCCTTGGTGGCCTTTCCCCTATTATCCCTCTCAACTCCCCCATCTCTGGTAACTGTCAGCTTGTTCTTTATTTCAATGTCTCTGGTTCTATTTTGCTTGCTTGTTTGAAAAATGAGATGTCAAATAGTAAATATGCACAAACTCTCTTCCCTTCACAGCAGCACAAGGTTTATATACAAATATCCAGCTATTTCTTCATTGTGCTCTTTTCCCCAAAGTTAGATCTAACAAACAAACTTTATTGAACTTTTTATTTGTTTCTTTAACATTTTCAAACTTAATGGGAAAACAGTAAAAACTCATTGTGCACGGTAAATTCCAACCATCCATTTGTTAAGTAGTCACATCTTTGTTTACTATTTAGAAATAAATAGTAAACCTCTTCTCCTATCTGTAACTGAACTCTTATCTGAAAATAGGTCATAAAGTGTCTTGTGTAATGTGTAAAAGTGATGTAAGTTTAACCTGTTTTAAATATCTATTGACCTTGGTTTTTCATAACAGAAAAATATGTCTATCTATCATATATGCAACTAAATTTAATTCCTTTAGTTAAAGAATAGGAAAAGTTCTCTTGATCTCTTGTAATGCCCAATTTCTGGTGACTGATTTTGAGAAGTGAAATTTCTTAATTCAAAGTGATTTCATACACACATGCACACTTCACACATTCTATTTCACCATTTCCATTCTTTCTGGAGATACTTAAAGGGCAGTGCAATCTCTTTCCCACATTGTCTCCAAGTTGCTTTTAGGTTCACATTTACTGGTGTTATAGTAGGTAGGTAGGTAGGTAGATATTAATGAAAGAGAAGGAAGCCAGACATCTGATTAAGCTAGATTAACTAAGGAGCAGCTTCACAGACACCCCAGTGGATGGACAGCTGCATTCTCTGCCAAATGGATGCTAGTCCTGAAATAAGCAGGTAAGTCCAGCTTTCTAATCTCCCCAGGGCACAACTGGCCCCTTCCCGTAGATTACCTGGAGGAATGATTAAGCAGTAAGGGGGAATTTTCTTTGGCGGGCACATGCACATTAGAAGCCAAAATGGCATAGGGGGAGGTTCTTCTACTGAGGCATATACAATAGAAGCTATATGACGAAGGAAAACTTTGAGGCATGTGCAATAGGAACCAAAATGGTGACCATAAAGGGGGTGAGTCTAGACTGGGAATATCTTGGAAAAGGATGAGATAGAATAAGGACGTGAAATCCAGAAAGATCCAAGAAAGAATTTGGAGAGGAGGAGGGTCCAGCACAAGCTTGTGAAGAATTAGGAAGATATTAGTTTGAAAGAAAGCCTGATCTCACCCAAGTCCAAGGAAATATAATAAAAGCCTAACAAAAACATAAGATTCTTTTGTGTAGCTGTCTCTGTAACAGCTGCACAGGTCTAAGTGAGGCACTCGATGTGGACTGGATGGGAACAGAGACTGTGTTGAACTATTATAGCTTCAAATGGCAGGCTAATGGCTTGGCAGCTCTGGGCCAAGGCCCTCCTCCTGGTGTGGTGAGGACAAGCAAAGGCTTGCAGTCCCAGAGGGCACAGGGCTTCTTTCACAGCAAAATGGAGCTAAGCCACCTGGTCATGGATGAGGTAGTGTAGCAGCTTCTTCAGGGGCATCTATGTCCTCTTTGCATTAAATCTTGCCACTATTTCTTAAATCTTCCTATGTGTGAGTCCCTGAAAGGCTTTTCCTGTGACTCTGCAAGAACCCATTTCCAGACCTGTCCAGCAGGCCAGCCTTGGTTTCTGTCCATGTCTGACAATACTAGTAACTATTTTACAAGGGAAGAGATCAGATTAAGGTCAAGTAGTTATAATTGTGATCACTCTGACTGTCTTAGTCTACACACACTGTGGAGTGGATAATTGATACAACTATGGAGATAACTCAAGGCAAAAAATTATTGCTTCAATTATCTATTTCAAATGAGTGTGTTTTGAACTGAATGACTTACCTAATTGCTTCAATTTTCCACTTCACTTTGGGTGGGATGCCCCCAAGTTGCTAGGGTGCTGAATTGATGAATATGCCTACTCAAATCTACTGTTTTTTCCCTTTCCTTTCCTGATTTTTATGCTAGCCTAACTTTTCAAAAATCAAGTCCTCAGTGAGAATTTTAGGTTGTGTCAGACTTAGAGATTTGGATTTGAATGTGACTTTGGGTGGTTAATGGTGCCTTTCAGGACCCTCTGTAAAATTCAGTAGTCTCATAGATTTTTCAAGCTCTGACATTCTGTGAATGTTTTTGTCTCATCAAACTAAGCTAAGAGATATCTGGTCAGATGTAAAGCATAGTGTCAGGCTACTGATATCCACACATATGATATCATGCTAATGCTGTTGAACACTGACAGCCTGTGGTTGAATCCCCATCAACAGAGCTGCAGTCCCCAAAACAATCTTCCCTTTGCTACAGAGCCTTTCTGGCTATGCCTTGTTCTGAAAATTTGCCTGGGAAATTGCCATAATTTTCCAAAGAAAAATATAACTTGTGTTTGTGCATACATACATTAGAGTATCTGCTGCTGGTTCTCCTGTAAAGCATTTCCTCTTCACAGCAATGACTGTTAACAGGCAGCACAAACTGGCTGCAAGGAACACCAAGAGGAAAGTGAAAAGTGAAAGAGTCTAGTGGAGTTGTCTGGAAGTGTCCAATACTTATTAAATGACTGTCAAGATGATTTTCAAAGGGCTCTGTTTCACAGACCTTTTAATGAGTCGAATTCATTTTCCATGCCAGTTACTTGGAATTCAAGTTTCTACACTAGCCTACTGTTATCCTGTCATGTAAACACTATCAACTACTTATGTTTTTATAGAACCAAGGAGACTCAATAGCTGAGCTAGGTTTCACTTGCAAATAGAAGACTATTGATAGATTTTTCACTCTTGCTCTGGAAAAGTAGTCATCAAACAAACTCTGTCTCCTAATGTTCACCTTGTCCAGATAATGTGTTAACAAACTTCTTCATGAGCTATATCATTTGGGTAGAATTTCCCACACTGATTTGACAGCCATATCTGTAAGTATTGTCTTAGCCATCTTGGAATCATTTGAATGTGGAGGGAAAAATTCATGGAACATCCCCAAACTGCATTCAAATGATTTATGATGCTGTCTGTCTAAACCGAGTTGAATATATGATCACATTTTCCAAAGTTCTTTTTTTTTGTTTGTATTTTCTCTAGGTTTACATAAATTGAAGTGCAGAAGTTAAGTGCCAGATTTTTAGAAAAGCAAAAATACAGATTCTACTATTCTCTGCCCTATTCCAAACCATGAGACCCATAGTTTGAAATACTTCTTCTTATTACAAATTCATAACACTTATGTAACAAATAGTCCCCTCTTATCTGTAATTTCAGTTTTCATGGTTTTAACTAGCCATGGTCGACCATGGCCTGAAAATATAGAGAGGGGAGGGAATTTCAGGGGAAAAGGGGAAGGGTCTACAGGAACAAATATAAAGGACACATGGACAATAATAAGGGGGGGATGGAAATGGGAGGGAGGTAAGGAGGGTGGGGGGTGGGCTGGGATGCGGGTAAAAGGCAGAAAACTGTATGTGAACAGCAATTAAAATTTAAAAAAAGAAAAGAGAAAAATTAAAAAAATTTCAGAAATAAACAATTTAGATTTTATTTTTATTTTTATTTTTATTTTTATTTTTATTTTTATTTTTATTTTTATTGGTTATGCTGTTACAGTTGTCCCCCATTCTTTTCCCTTTGCCCACCTCCACCTAGCTCCACCCCGACCTCAGTCAGTCAATCACCATATCATTGTCTGTGTCCATGGGTCATGCATAAATGTTCTTTGGTTAACCCCTTCACCATCTTTTATCCAGCTCCCTGCCCCCATCCCCACTGGCAGCTGTCAGTCTCTTCCATGTGTCCATGTCTCTATTTCTATTTTGTCCTTCAGTTTATTTTGTTCATTAGATTCCACATATGAGTGAAATCATATGGTATTTCTCTTTCTCTGACTGGCTTCTTTCACTTAGCATAATGCTCTCCAGTTCCATCAGAACTTTCTAACAGAGATAGTCATCACTATCACTAATAACATAGAAATATAAGAAGAATGCTACTGGCTAACTCTGAGACTTATTTATCTGTTAATTCATTAACGTATTTATTTATTCAATAATTTTATTGAAATCCTACCATTTGCCATGCTTTCAAAAAATAAAGTAATTATTATTAAAAATAAAGCCCCAGTTATATCCTCATTTGCATTCTAATAGTTGTATTAAGACATGCACAAGAAACTAAACCAAAGTTTTAACTAATAATGTGATACTAATGAAAAAAGTATGGAGTAAGAATCATAGTTTATAAAATAAAAGAGAGAATTCTTTAGGAGATCAGGAAAGAGTTCGTTTTTTAGTAAGATGGTCAGAAAATCTTTCTGACCATCATTCTGTAATCATTGATTATTAATCTGGATTTTATTCACATGGTAGAATTTAGATAGCTGTATTATCTGTAATGTAGTGAATATCCCACTGAGGAAGGTAAAAAATGCAAATGTATTCTTAGAATCAGAATTCTGTAATGCGATGGTATATACACAGGGCTTTTTTGATTCCAATTATTGGAAGCCGAACTCAAAATTATTTGAGCCAAAAGAGTACTTTGTATTAAGGGTCTTGGAGTATCTCATAGAAATCAAAGAGAGAATTGACTAAACCATGTATATTAGGCCCCATTACCTATCTGTCTAGAAGCATTATAGCAGAGTGATTTTGAGACCATATTCTAGAGCCAATTGCCTCGTTCACATCCTATTCTTTTTTTAATGTGCACCTTTGATCAAGTTTATTAGCATCTCTGTTTTCACTTTATCTGTAAGAACAATGAAGATGATAATAATACATATTTATAGGATTGTTATAAAGACTAAATCAGTTGATGTACTATGTAAGTGTATGCAATTTATGTAAAATATGCTTTAAACATTGCCTGGTACTTAATAAGTACTCAGTAAGTATTGTTATTCTCAGTAAATGTGGACTAAACTTATGAGAATAACTCTATAGTATGATTAATAAATGTTATCACAGAGATTGTGTCCAAAAATACTATTGATCTCAAATTTGAACTTTATATATCACAAATCTAGAGGCTTACTGATAATGTTATTTTCCCAGAAAATATTTCCAATGCTTTCCTCAGTATTGGAATATACAGTTCAAGGTAATAAAATTTCATTTCATGAAGAAATTATAATAAGGGCACTCTGTGGAGTATGTTCAATTTTGAAAAGTATTTGAACCTCAAGGGAAAATATTTAAATTATGTTGAGCTTTAGTTGCAGGTTTGGCATGCAGGATTTTAATAATTATCTGTGTTTATTCTTGCAGCCCAAGTGGTCATGACTATGAATGCATACAAAAGAGATCATTGATTAAATAAAATTATACATCTAAAGCATTTGGCATAGTTTCTGGCGTGAAATAGATGCTCAATAAATTACAGCTATTATCATTAATATTGAAGTCTATGGAAACCTCAGTAAGTAGGTTGTAATTCAGCTCTTTGACCACTGGGTCATCTCTTGAGAGTGATTGAAACTGAAGCTCTTTTAAAGGATTTCAGATCATCCATTACCATGCTGTGTTTTATGGCTGAATAAATCAGTGGCTATTACCTTTTGAGGAAGAAAGTGAAGAATGGAATGTTATGAAAAAGGTCACAGATGTGAATTTTATGAACAGTTTTATGAAAATACCATTAGATGGCAACATTTGTTCACAAAATTGTCCTGCTATTTAGTACCGTTACATACAGGTGGTAACTTTCAGTGTAAAATCATAAAAACAAAGACTTCCAGAGCATCAAGAGCCTGTGAAAACATAAAACACAGTGTAAGGCATATATGTTACTCAGTAACTGCTAACATACTTGGCCCTTTCCTTTGAGATTGCATAGTTCAACCACCCCCGCCAATTTTGCAAATGAAGAGATGAGAGGGGATGATCTGCTAAGATTATACGTGTAATTTTCTGGTTAAAGAGGAAATAGAATGTCTCCAAAATGTGTCAGAAGACAGCTTATGTTATTCTCCATTTGAAACAAACCATTGAACACTGAGATCAAATTATTCAACTATGGAATATGAAAAATAGATACATTTATTGAAGAATGAACAAGATACAAAAAAAAACATTGTAGATAGGACAATGACACCTCAGCCTCCTTCAAAGTAAGCACCTTGGGACCTCACACAGTTCTCCCAATCACCATCAGCTGCCCTGTTGTACTTTACTGAATGTCATCAATGGTCTGAAATCTCTTCCCTTTCAAAGGTGATTTTAGTTTTGGGAAAAGCCAGAAGTCACAGGGTATCAAATCTGGGCTGTAGAGGGGCTGAGTCACCTGGGTGATTTGATGTTTCACCAAAACACTGCAGAGATGTGATGCATGAGCAGGCACATTGTCATGATGAAGCTGCCAATCAACAGTTGCCCATAGCTTCGGCCTTCTGAATCATTGGAATAGTTTCCACAGAGGAATGTTCAACCTTAACACGAAGTTAGATGCAGATTCATTGCTCTGCTTGCTCCATCATTTTGAATGCAATGGCCACACAGTACACATGGTAACTCAATGGTGTTTACTTTTCCCACTGACTGGTAAGTACAGTGAAGTTGTCATTGTTCCCGCAGTGCATACCAGTCCACTCTCCTTTGCTGCCAGGTTACATCGATGTCATGTAAATGGCTGGACTTTTTCTGGACAGACTTCATATATAACAACATGAATAATGAGGTGTCCTTCTCTTTTAAAAGCAACACTGCCGAAAGCAACCTATACAACTTATGGAAGTCCCACCTTGTGAACAAAGTCTCTGCCCCAACTACTCTACCCCACTTCTCTCCAGTCTGCCAAACCATACTCCATTCAAGGATATGTCTAAATTAATTACAAATTCTCCTAGAGTTAGAAGACACTTTGTCCAAACATTTTCCCCAAACAAGAATTCCTTTTCTATCATCCCTAACATGTTTTATCTTCTGCAGGCTAAAAATTTCTAGCTCTTTCAGCAATCCTTTGTATGATTGTTTTCTGAAACTACTATAGATACTATAATTAGGCAGAGTCACTGTTGATGTACCAACTGTAAGAGATTGGATTATTGGTCCTAATTTTTCAATTCCTTGTTAATAGAACGATACACGCACACACTTTGACAGGTACATTTGTAGTATCCTCCCAATATGGGTGTAGTATATCTGACTTGGTGATTTGTTTTGGCCAATAAAAGGTCATTGGAAATGATGCCAGTAGATGTTTAAAATACATGGGCATTATTTGGCCTGCCCTCCTGTGATCTGTTATAATTAACGTATGCCATACTGGTTGAAGAAGAAAAATGAGGAAAATGAAGAACAGTTTTAAATATAATCTATAGTGTGTCCGAGTCCAATCAACCCAGAGTTTAAGTCAGCTTGGCAAATGAGTCAAAGACCCATGAGTGAGAATTATAAAAGCTTGAGTTGTAATTCACTGTTGTTTGGGAATGGTTTACTACACAGTATTGTTAAAACAAAAGCCAAACAAGACCCCCTGTGGTTGACTACTGAGCGGAGCCACAGTTGCTCCAAATCTAAGAATGATGTGGAGCAGTAGATTTCTTCATTTTATTGAATATTTTTTCTTTTACACAAGTCACTCTTAATGTATGACAGAATTTAATTTTATCTTTCCTTTTTTATAGAAGTATGCTTGACATACAAAAACTGTACATATTTAATGTATACATCATGATGAGTTTGAAAATAAGTATCTATGTTGTCACAGATGGCAGTATTTCCTTCTTCTTAATGTATATAATATCCCTTTGTGTTTATATACCACATGACCTTTATCCATTCATCAGATGGATATTTAGGCTATTTCCATATCCTTGCTATTGTAAACAGTTCTCCAATCAACACAGGTAGGTAGATGTCTCTTTGAGATACTCATCTCATATTTTTAGGTATAAATCCAAAAGTATTAGATTATATGGTAGTTTTACTTTTAATTTTTTGAGGAACCTCTATACTATTAATGGCTATACCAGTTTTCATCCCCATCAACAGTGTACAAGGATTCTTTGTTCTCCACATTCTTGCTAATACTTGTTTTCTTTGGCTTTTTTTTTATAATAACTATGCTAATAAGTGTGAGGACATATCTAATTGTGGCTTTGATTTACATTTCCTTGATGATTAGTAGAGTCCATTTTCATGGAGCTGTGAAATATTTAGAATAATATTTATTAAGTCATTTTGCCTGTTTTTAAAAATACTTAAGAATAGACATAACCTAGTAAGTAAAATACTTGTATAAAAGGTGGTGGACAAAATTGAACAAAAAAACAAATAAATGAAAAGACATACAGTGTTCATGGGTTAGAATAAATAATATTGTTTAAATATTAATATTATCCACAGTAATGTAGAGATTTAGAGAAATCTTTTAAAATTTCAATGAGATTTTTTTAGAGGAATAGAAAAATATAATCCTAAATTTTATATGGAACTACAAGAGACCCCAACTAGCCAAAGCAATCTTGAACAAAGCAGAAGGCATTATACTTTGTGATTTCAAAATATATTACACAGCTATGGTACTGTCATAAAAAAGACATTGACCAATGGGACAAAACAAAGAGATCAGAAATAAATCCATGCATTTATGGAAAACCTACCTTTGAGAAGGGAAGAAGTAATATGCATCAGGGAAGGGAATGTCTTCAATAAATTGTGTTGGGAAAACTGTACATACACATGCAGAAGAATAAAATGAACATTTATCTTACATTGTATACTAAAATCAACTGAAAATGGATTAAAGATTTAAACATAATACCTGGAACTGTAAATATTCTAAGAGAAAACAGAGATAAAGTTTCTTGATACTGATCTTGGCCATGTCTTCTTGAATATGACCCCCAAAACACAGGCAACAAAAGTAAAAATATACTAGTGGGACTACACATACCACAAAATCCGGTACAAGAAAGAAAGCAATAAATAAAGTAAAAAAAGGCAACCTACAGAACAGGAGAAAATATTTGCAAACCACGTGTCTGATGTATTGTTGATATCCAAGATATGCAAGGAACTCCATAATTCAATAGCAAAAAAAAAATATCTAAATTATATTTTCCTTTTGATAAGCCTCTATCATGTGAAATTTTAGGTTGACTTAGAGGATCTGCTACTGGGTCCTGAATTCACTTTGCACAATTTGTCCTAATACTGTACAGAATGTGAATTCACTCAAATAGGGATTTTCTGAGGAAGAGAAAAATGGTGTATAAAATGGAGATTTCATTCAAATCTACTTTCAATCTTTCCAATGCCCCTTGATAGAGTTTCTGCAGAAATTGGTTTCAATATATTTTTTCATTGTTTCTTTTCTCACTTGCATGCTCCAAATTATCTTTTTCAAACTTCAAAAAAAAATCCCTGACAATGGAGCTGAAGGGAAAATATTAAAGATTTGATGGCTGCTAGAGTTAGAACATTAAGAGACAAATTATCAAGAAATCACAATTAGGCTTCTAAATTTTTTTGCATTTCTTTTTCAGCTGCAACTAGTTATGGGTCCCAAAAGTGCACCTGCACTTTGCCACTGAATCTCCTAAAAAAAGGGCAAGTGGCCAATTATGTTAGATTATGCACACAAGGAGCCAACTGTGAAATGCACTTGAAATACAAGTGAAAATGCATGTCCCAAAACAGGACTAACCTTTAGCATGTTTAATCTTAGGGAAGCTTATACATACTGTGTGTTTATCATTTAATAAAGGAGGCATTAGTCATGATCAGATATCAACAAACATATTTTGTATATGTAGGTATTTATAACCTTTTTGAATTAATCACTGTTCTATGTGCTATGAAAAGATACCAAGAGTAAACAGACTCTGTTTAAGTGGTCCAGGAACAAAACTAAAACTAAATAAGAAATACAGAGTTTTGCTGAGACATGACATACTTGAAACAAAGCCAATAATTAAAGACAGTATATCATAGATTATCTCTTTACAAAAGGTGTTTAAAATAAGATAGAATAAACTGCAGTGTCCTAAATCAGCAGATTCAAATACCCATTATTAGTTTAATGTTAATACACTGCTCAAATTCATGCATAGGTTCCTTGAGTAAACTGAAAATTAAACTGAAGCACTTCTCAGGAAGGAAGGCCCAAAAAGGGATTTGAGATAGCCAGAGTGAGTATGAGACTGGAAGGTGATGTAGAGAATAATGGTTTAAAG
Organism: Anoura caudifer; assembly: GCA_004027475.1. NCBI lineage: Eukaryota > Metazoa > Chordata > Mammalia > Chiroptera > Phyllostomidae > Anoura > Anoura caudifer. The sequence continues at coordinate 22,705 of PVKU01008757.1, read as the reverse complement.
TGGGGAACTAGAGAAAGTGAGAGAGCAAGATGTTAAAGACAGACTTTGGAATACTACTATAGCAAGACTTCTGTGTCTCCTAGACTATAAAATGATTGAGGCTAGATCTGTTAGTATTGCTTGTGTAACTCCTTCAATAGAATGTGAGGGAAGATTGCCATTTTGTCCCTAGGGCCTATGCCAATATCTACACATACCAAACACAAAAAAACATTTGTTGAATGGAAAAGATTTCAGACATCTGTTCAAAGGATGGATAACTGATATTGTCCCATCCATTTCTAGTTATACCTAAGTATCTGGGACCAGAGTCTTGTACTTCTCCTCTTAGGCAAATCCAGCTTCTACACAAAGTTTGTTTAGCTAATATCCAGTTTCAGTTTTCTTTTTTTATGTAATGCCTTCAGAAGCAGCATGTGTTCCCCAGTTCATCTCAGTCCGTGCTCCTTCTTAAATAATGCTCAGCTGCATTAGATTTTAATCACTCCTTTAAATTATTTCATTAGCTTGAAGGAATCTGAGTTTGTGAGCCTGTCAGCTACATGTCTGTCCTCATTTCAGCTTTTTGCTCCAAAGCTGTTTTTTGTGCTGCTTCCTCTCCTTTTTTTATTCCTGATTTCCTCTTATCATTTTCCACATTTCTTTTCTTTAAATTTTTTTATTGTTGTTCAAGTACAGTTTTCTGCCTTTCCCCCCACCCCTCCCCACCATCCCAGCCCTCTCTACCTCCCTCTCTTGTTTCCACCCCCTTGTTATTGTCCATGTGTCCTTTATACTTATTCCTGCAAACCCTTCACCCTTTTCCCCTGAAATTCCCTCCCCTCTCCCCTCTGATCACTGTCAACCTGTTCTCAATTTCAGTGTCTTTGGTTATATTTTGCTTGCTTGTTCATTTTGTTGATTAGGTTCCTGTTAAAGGTGAGATTGTACAGTGTTTGTCTTTTGCTGCCTGGCTTATTTTACTTAGCATAATGCTCCCCAGTTCCATCCATGCTGCTGGGAAGGGTAGGAGATCCTTCTTTATTTCTGCTGCATAGAATTCCATTGTGTAAATGTACCATAGATTTTTGATCCATTCATTTCCTGATGGGCACTTAGGTTGCTTCCAGCACTTGGCTATTGTAAATGGTGCTGCTATGAACATTGGGGTGCACTGGTTCTTTTGGATTGGTGTTTCAGGGTTCTTAGGATATAATCCTAGCAGTCATTTTCCACACTTCTCACCATTTATTATGTACCAGATCCTGCAATAGGCAAATTTATAATGAATAAAAGACATATTCCCTGGCCTAGGGGAACTCAGTGTAGTTGGAAAGATGGACAATTAAATACCCTATTATAATATAGCATGAATAGAGTTATAGATAACATGGTATAAGAATATAAACCTACTTATTCCTTTCGCCTGTTTTATATTCCACTTTAATGATCTCTTTTTAGCCTCCTTTTATCTTTTTTTTTTTTGGTGCTAAGAAATATTTTTAACTTAGAACTGAGATAAGAACCTTGATTACAGTTTTTGTTTATCCAAAATGAAAGAAATTGACCATCTACCCATTCACTCATCCTTGCAAAATGATGTCATGAGAAGCACCTAATCTTTGGAATACAACATAGGTTTGAATGATGCTTCCATCAATAAGTAATTTGTACAAATGAAATAAAACCTCTGAACCTCAATTTTCCAATTTTAAAATCATGATAATGATACCAATCTTATATTTGGGTTGTTAAAGGATTCAACATAATGTAGTTAAACCATGAAGCACAGTGCCTTCTATTGGAAAAGTAATCATTACTAGTTGCTTTTATTCATGTATTTAATGTACTTATTGAATATACATTATGTATATCTACTATGTATACAGGTTATGACTCAGCATTGCCTTATTTTTTAAAGTTTTTATTTATTTATTTTTAGAGAGAGGGGAAGAGAGGGAGAAAGAGAGGGAGAGAAACATCAATGTGTAGTTGCCTTTCACGTGCCCCCACTGGGGACCTGGCCCACAACCAAGCATGTGCTCTGACTGGGAATCGTACCAGTGATCCTTTGCTTTGCAGTCCAGCTCTCAATCCACTGAGCTACACCAGCCAGGGCTCAGCTCTGCTTTAAATTTGGGGGAAGTAAGGTACAGTCCCTGACTTCAAGATCAAATAGTAACTATTTAATCTAAAACAGATAACTGAAACTGTTGTTTCAGCATCTGATCATAAGATGAAAATAATTGTATAACAAAATAAAATTAGATGATATTTGCTTAATAATTATTATAGAGATCAAAAGTGATTTATTCAATGTTGTAATATTATAGTTTCCAAATGAAGAAATTCAAAAGGAAGCTTTAAGTTTATTAAATTAAAGATATAACACAAATTAACTTTGGGAAATCCCCAACTTATAGATATGCTTTTACTCTTATGGGTCTCAGGCACAGGAACTTCCTAATTTTCAATTTATTACATCATTTCTTAATCCTGAAAAATAAAGATACATTATTATGGTAAACACAGACATGCATAAAATATACATAAATGAAGAAAACACCATGACACAAAGAAAAAAATCAACAGGGACAGTTGAGGATGCAAATTAAATTGTGTTAGATGCACTTACTGTAGGGAGGCAGTATAATAGAGTACTTAAGAGCTTAGATTCCAGAGCTTGATGTCCAAGTTTGAAGGTCACTAACATTAGCTACATGACCTTAGGCAATATCCATAGTCTGTGACCTAAGTTTCCTCTTCTGTAAAATGTGGATGAAGATAATAACACTTACATTTTGGGATGATTATGAGAATTAAATGACTTAATATATGTAAAGTACTTAGAATAATAGTGCATAGTAATTACTACATAAGTAGTAGCTGTTATTGTTGCTTATATAAAGCCATAACCCTCTGATAAACATCTGATATTAAAGTAGGGAAAATAAGAATCTTTTCTGTGAATATTTTTTTTTAATTTTTATTTATTTTTAGAGAGAGGGAAAGGGAGGGAGAAAGACAGGGAGAGAAACATCAATATGTGGTTGCTTCTTGTGCACCCCCTGCTGGGTACCTGGCCCACAACCCAGGCATGTGCCCTGACTGGGAATTGAACCGGAAACCCTTTGGTTTGCAGGCCAGCACTCAATCCACTGAGTCTCGCCAGCCAGAGCTCTTTTCTGTGAATATTCTTAATTGAAAGGCAGGTGGCTTCTTGGGCAGGGACAAAAAGATATAAGTAGTCTTCTTTTAAAATAAGAAAATACTGAAAAGGTATGTGGTCCAAAGATGGTGAGTATATTACATAAGGGAATAGTCTTCCAACGGAGTAGGGAGGAGAAATCAGGAAACATTTAGGTGATAGTTAGGCCTTGGTCGAGGGATACAGGCCTTGGGCAGCCAAGAGTAACTGTGCAACAAACCCAGAGATAAGTGCCTAAAGTAAATTTTATGCTATTCAAAATGTTTTTCAAGGGATCCTAGAGGCCTTTATAAAAATTTTGTTATTCACTCATTCAATATACTAAATGTTATTCTATCAGCATGAAGCATCTAGGCTCACAAGGACTCTAGAAAACCACTGTGTGTTAAAATTAAGTCATTATGATAGTTCTAAATTCATTTATTTTCTTTCCTTGAAAAGGAAATTTTATTTTTCTTATTTACTCTTCTATTTACTTGAGTATCTGCTTTCTCAAAAAATGCTGGGAACATAAAAAGATAATTTATATAATCTAAAGGCAGCTTAGAATTTTATCTTTCAAATTAAATTATGTATTAATCGCTAGATCTTATTGTGTTAGTTGATCAGTAATTCATTTTCCACTAATATTCTCAAATTATATATTTTAAATGTGGATATTGTCAAACTGCTAATGGATATTTTTCATTAGCTCTATATAATATAAATCACAGTTTCAGAGAACCTAAAGTGTCCCTTCATTTGTCTTTGGCACAAGAAAAGTTACTTATAAGAGGAGTGTTCTATTCCTTTTTGCTAGGATTTGTAGTACAATTGAGAAATTTGACTAAATTCACTTTCAAAACAAAAGAGATGCATTATTATATTTTAACCAAGATCACTATAACTGCAGTTGACATCTAGCAATTTGTTTGATTTACACTAACATATTTTAGCTTTTCTGAAAGGAGAAATTCTAAATACAGTTAATTTGGGTGATGATAACATATAGAAGATTTTTCTTGACTTATAAAAAGTAATAATATCTGATCTAATGATCAGACAAAAACACCATTTTTATATATCATAATTATTCTATGAAGCTTCAGGTGCTTCATGTTATTATACAGGCAAATAACAATAAGTTTCAAATCTAAAACAGACATGTAAATAATAACACATGAAGCTATATTAGTTACCTAACAAATAAAAATCACATTGGTGACCAGTCCTTGACTAGAAAGGCTAGAAAAAAGTCTTGGTTCATGGTTATGTGTTTGTGGGAGTTGCCAAGTTCCTTACTTTTCTCCAAAGCATCAAATGTAAATTTTTACTCTAAGGAATATATTCTTTGTGTTTCTTATTTTCTTAATGATTCTTGTCTCCATCATGATCAGTGCTTAAATGTTCCATTTTTCTTGCAATTATTATCATGGGAACAAATTAATACGTATTACGTTGTTTGGTAGTGTTGTTACAATTTTTTTCCTTAAGAATGGCATTGTTTTGCCCACTTCTTTCTTGTTGCAATGTTTATTGCCAGCAGGAGATACAATGGTTTTAATGTCCAGTGCAGTCTGTGAAAGACTATAAAGATTTAATAGACTCATAAACACAGACTTTAACCTTTTCAATATTCTGCATTTTGATAGGCTGCCCATAATGATTTATTCCTACAGTTTACCAAGACTGTAAACAGAAAGAATAGAATGGGCAGTGAATCAAACTGCAGAAATCCTGTAAAGGTCAAAATTATTCTTTCACCTAGAACAGTGATTTTCAACCTTTTTCATCTCATGGCACATGTAAACTTAATTACTAAAATTCTGTGACACACAAAGGATATACATTTTTGCTGATCTGATAATAACAGGTATAATTTTGATTGATTTATAAAAAAATAATAGTAGTAATTACCTACCCTTTTTTATCCAGCATGACTTTTTAAAAAATCAGGTACTTATACTTGTATAATGTAATAAGGATTTCTGGTACCAAGAATTAACCAATCAGATGCAAACTTATTATTTGATGTGACCAGTAAGATACAACTCTTTTATATGACCTACATATTTATGGTTCAAGACAGGGCATTCACACCTGATGGCCACTGTTGTGTTGGCTGTTGTCATTTTTTTATTTGACCATCTAAGGGAAAAGAGATCAGCGTCCCTGAATAAATAGTCGAGTATTGCATGTTTAAAAAATGCTGGTGGCACACTGGTTGAAAATCACCAACCTAGAATATATAAGATTTCACCATTTCAGGGGAAGTTTCTTGGATTTAAGTTATAAGTGTGTACATAAATAGCATAATGTAAATTTTTAAGTGATGGTGAATGCAAAAGTAATATTTAACCCTCTTTTCTAGGAAGTCCTACATTATTATAGTAGAATTACTTTTGAATTCCCCTTCTTAATAGGAATAATATATAATAGTCATTAAAATGCTTAAACACAGAGAATACAAGTATTAGTAACCTATGCTTTAGGTTAGGAAATCTGTGGATATCCCTGTGTGCAAGCAATTTTGAAAGTTGGTGTAACAACATCATTGTGTTTAATGTGTTGTAAGGTGTGTCACACAGGATGTGTTACTAACGGTAGTTGTAAGAGCAAAGTATGTGCATTATTTGTCTTTTTAAAAATTAAATTAGAACAGATTCCAGGTTGTCTTTATAATATAACTCTGAAGCTTTTGCATTATAGTTAATGTCCAGGGAATTCCATGTAACCTTGGGTAAAGCCATCAAACATGTTGCTGATATAAATGTCAACTCTCACATGTATTGCAGTGAGTGGGGGGTGGAGATGCTGTGAAGCACTACAGTAGTAAATACTAAAAAGGTATTTTTTTCCATTCTATTTAGATAAATTTCAACTATATTTCAACTGTTCCTTATAACTACAGAATGTAGTTAAAGAGGAAAAAATGAGCAGAGCAATAAGCGCCAATATCAAATGAGTACTAACCATGTGTCCGGCACTAAGTTAAGCATTTGGCATGGATTATATTTTTTAATTTTTACAACAACCTTACTTGTTAGGTACAATTATTATTATTCCAATTTTACAAATGATAAAATTAACCCCAGAATTCAAAGGATTTGCTTGATGCCCCACACATAGTTTAGCTGCAGACCTGGAATTCAAGAGGGATTGAGCAAAAAAGAAAAAAAAAAAAAAACAAGGAAATCGTAGACATGGACAACAGTATGGTGATTGCTGGTGGGGAGGATGTGGGTGGAGATGAAAGAGGGTATAAAGGGGAGATAATGGTAATGAAAGAATACAATAAAAAATCATGTAAAAAAGGTTAAAATTTAGAGTACAAACGTATATACCCCAAAGCTGTACTGATTATAAAATTCTGAGATGTGGCAGGTGCTCAATAATGTTTATTGAATTAGTGAATGATTCTTCAGTCATTAAAACTATATCTCCCCAGAAAGTCCATACCTAGTTTTTGAGGGATTATTACTTGGGTACCCAGTTAATTGTGTTGCCTTGCCCGGAGTTGGAGCTAAGACCAGTTTTGTAAATAGCCAACTCAGTTCAGAACAAGCTAAAAACCAGCCAGAGCCCTGGCGGGTGTAGCTTAGTGAACTGAGCGTGGGTCTGTGAACCAAAGGATCACAGTTCAATTCCCAGTTAGGGCCCATGCCTGGGTTGCGGGCCAGTTCCTGGCAGGGGATGCATGAGAGGCAACCACACATTGATAATTCTCTCCCTCTCTCCTTCCCTTCCCCTCTAAAGATAAATAAATAAAATCTTAAAAAAAAAAAAAAACCAACCAGAAAGCATTTCAGGTAAATCACTGGGGTTTCCAGAGTCAGAGTGTGTTTGTGGGCTCTATAAGTACCAGTTGACAGGAGGTTATTTATTTTATTTTAATTTATTTATTTTTATTGTTCAAGTACAGTTGTCTCCATTTTCACCCCACAACAGGAGCTTATTTCTAGAACTCAGAGCTAGGCTGGTTTTATTGAGATACTGCTCCCCAACACCATCTCCTTCCCTTTCAAAAAGAAAAACCGAGAAAAATGAATGATCAATGTTTAAAGTCTTGAAAATTACTGAATGTCATGAAAACTATTTGTACCAATTATTTTTTAATTGTTAAATTTGTGCCATGGTTTTTTAAATAAAAGTTTTATTGAGATAATTGAAGATGTACATGAAGTTGTAGGGGCTAATAAAGAACGGTCTGTGTATCCTTTACCAGGTTTCATCCAATGGCAACATCTTATAAAACTATAATATAATATCACAACCAAGACATTGACAGATACACCTGGATTGGCTTTTGACAAACTCAAATGCATTTGCTCAGTCGATTAGGGTCCCATTGGCCCACTGCTTGTTATTGCATTTATGTGACTGTACCCAAAGTTTATCTCTGTTCCCTAAAGAGTGTAGCTAACAGCAGTAAGTCTGTCTTAGAAGGCTTAGCTGAGAAGACAGCATAGTCATGAATTGTCCACAGTGTTTGTAGCCCATTCCTGTAAGATAAGCATGCCCCCGAGTGCTATTACTTATGCTTAGTTAAGAGTGCAAATACAAGCCCCTTTAGAATGGTTTTCTTATTCATCTGATTATTTCTTCTATAAGTGTTAGGGAATATATTTCACACTGACTGTATTTCCCCTCAAATAATTGAAATTTTGAAATAGTGCTACAAGGCTCACTTTGTTGAATGCAGGTGGAAAATGGAGAAACACATAAAGAAAACAAAAAAGACAAAATGAATTGTATACTTAAGGACTTCTTGTTAGAGATTAAGTTATCTTCAATATGGAAAAAGCATCCCAATAAATAAACTAAGCAGTTACACTTTAATCATCAGTGTCATTTCCCCACAGGTTTCTGAATTCATATATATGATTTAATCCATTGCTATTCAACAGAAAAGCACAAAAAAATCTCAATGAGGTTGACTTTTATCTGGGAAAAATTTGATTACAAAAAGTGCTTGCCAGAGTAGTGTTTTTCTTGTTTTCCTTTTTTAAAATTTAAATCACAAAATTTAAATCACAATACCCTTAAGTTTTCCAACAGGAATTTTTGCCTACTGTTTTTACCATGTCATAAATTTCATACAATGAAATCCATTGTGATAGTGGAACACTTGTACAGAATCTAGTTGTTCTGGAGTATGATTTCCAACATCTGCCAGTGAGGCTTTTATTCCTCCTAAACTCAAACACAATTTAGTATTTGCAGAACTGTGGAATGGAGTAGTTCTCTATTGGGGAAAGAGATGAAAATAGAGGAGGAAAATATTTTCCATTGGTGATCTTCATCCCAAGTTTTCAAAACATGGAAAACATAGACAGGAAGCAAGTTTGAGAAGCTTGCAGTGTGTTTATTCTTCCACAGTTCATCACTATTTAGAAATTTTCCTACAAAAATAATTCAAGTTTTTCAGGACAAAATTCAATTTTAGAAATTCATACATCATGCTATATATAATTTTAGTGTGTATACATATAAGTTGACTAACAATAGTATATACATGAGGATCAACAAAAACGTACAATATTATGAACTTGGCACAAATAAATGCTATTTTTAGTATGAAAGTGTGTTAAAAATTTATAATAAAAACATAGAGTAGTGGCTCTTAGACTGGTAATAGTACATATTTCCAGCACTCTCCAGCTCTCATTTAATTAACAATTAATTGTGTACATTCCTCTTATTTGTATTTTCACTAGACATTGTTAGCTCCTAAAAGCAAAATTTATACCTTATTCCACATTCTTTACATCTCACTCCAACAATGTCTTCCAAATAGTATGCACTCAATAAATATGTTGGTTAAATTGAATGTTGTTGCTATTTTTATTCTACCAATTTATATAATCTGGACATATTTTTCAGCTAAAAATTACTTGCTGGAAATTCATATGTGTGTATGTGGAAAGGTGGAGAATAGCTTTAAGCTATTATTATGCTTCTTCATTCTTGTCACTTTTTAATTTGACATTGAGCTTTGAGCAGGTGCTGCACAATTCTGACAGCCAGAGGCATGCAGTAGGGTCAGGGAAGGCACAAAGAGTTTAGAGCAATAAATAGTGTCCAGTAATACTTCTGCTTCATTGCAGGTAGGATATTATTTAATGTATTTTTCAGAAAAATTTAAAAACTGTTTGCATAGTAGCAGAAGGTAATGATAGTATAGTTTGCACTGTTTTTGCTGAAGAGGAGTTGCTATTTGTATCACCCATCTCATTGTCAAAGGGTTAAAAGTGAGTCAGAACATAAATCACACTTTACTAAAGTATTAAGGGTTTTTGCCCTGGAAGTCCCCTTTACCTTAATACACTGGAAACATATTGAATCCTCCCCCCCACTCATCTGAATAGCTTGGTCATTTTCACAAAATACAGACCCAAATGTGGATATGTTAGCTGGGAGGGGGAGTTACTCACATGGTGAATATTAGCTTAAGAACTGTTTCAATGATTACTTTTAAAACAATTAGTATAGAGTATGTGTTCTAATTTTGTATGTCTGTATATAATTAGAAGTAACTGAGAGACTGTGATTTTAAAATTGACTACTTATCCTTTTAAGCTTTTTCTATGATGTTTGTAATGATTTTAATTTAAAATATTACACATATTAAGTACACAATTACTTTTGAGTATCAGTGGTTTTTCATTTACCAAATAGTTTGTTTTTCTCAAAAAGGCTCAAGAAATGAATTTGACCAACAATTAATGAATATGTGTGAGTTCCATTTGTCTTTATTCCTCCTATATGACATGAGTTTAAAATGTAAGACTTTATTTCCTCGCAATGTGAGCCCTTGTACTTTTATACTCTCACACAGCAATGAATGCAACCCATTGCATATGCTGCCCTTCAATTGTGCAGAGGACTCCTATTGATATTAATGAGTTTTTGCCTGGACTGAGTGTGGTCATTTTATGTGACCCGAAGTAGTCATTTTGTTGTGATTTGCATATTGGTTGTTGCGGAGTATAGTGCATACATCATTTCTAAAGTGCTTAGAGATTTTTCCAGAGAAAAGGAACATAAGGAGCATAAGTTTAAAAGATTATTATTGCCTTTACTTTAAATTCTTTTATTTGTGAATTCTCTAAAGCATGCAGAAACACAGTACAAAGTACAAATGCAGTGGAAGAGAAAGCTCTGGAAAATAAAATTATTTCTGATCAGCAATTCTGAAATTTCCACTTGTAGACATATTTTCAATCTATCGAAAACAAAGCTAGTTAGCTTTCTAATTGTACAGGAGATATTATATCAGGACATGCAGAATCAGAGCGCTAAGCTGTATACATGAACCTCCATTGTAGATGAGAGACTGAAGCTCTTAGGGTGGGCAGCAGGCCTTTTGTCCTACAATCCCTTCCATACCAACTTTCTTAAACCTGCCCTATGAAGGTCAGTGGGGAGCACCTTTAGAGCTAACACTGTCCACTTTTTGATGGACAGTGATAGAGAGAGAACTCAAGGTGGATGAAAGAGCTACTTTGAAATAATATTGTAGCTTCAACTTTCTTTTCCTTTGTATTGAACTTATTAGGGTAACACTGGCTAACAAAATTATACAGGTTTCTAGTGCCCAGTTCCACAACATGTCATCTGTACATAGTATTGTGTGTTCACCACCCAAGTCAAGTCTTTATCGCCTTTTATCCCCCCTAGACTTTCCTGCACCGCCTCCCACCCCACCTCCTCCCAGCAATCACCTCACTGTTGTCTGTGTCCATGAGTTTATTTCTCTTTTTCTTTATTTTTTGCTCAATCTCTCCACCTCCCATTCCTAGCCCCCTAATTCCACCTTTCAGCAGCTATCTATGATTCTATCTCTCTTTTGCTTGGTAGTTCCTTCTGTTCATTAGATTCCACATGTAAGTAAAATTATATGGTACTTGCCTTCCTCTGACTGGCTTATTTCACTTAGCATAATGCTCTCCAAGTCCATCCATGCTGTTGCAAAAGGTAAGAGTTCTTTCTTTCTTTTATAGCCAAGAAGTATTCCATTGTGTAAACGTACTACAGGTTTTTTTATCCACACAGCTTCTGATGGGCACATGCATTGTTTCCATAACTAGCCTATTGTATATAATGCTACAATGAACATAGGGATGCATATATTCTTTTGCATTAGTGTTTCAGGATTTTTCAGTATATTTCCAGAAGTGGAATTGCTGGGTCATAAGGCAGTTCCATTTTTAATTAAAAATTAATTAAAAGTAGTTTCACTTTTAATGTAAAATCTGAAGAAGTTCGGGTTCTCTCTCATAGGATATAACAAAAATTAAAGTGAATATGGAAAATATGTTTATAATTTCAACCACTCTCACCCAAGTGGCTCAAAATTCAGAATTATAGGTTAAACATATGTGGCTCTGAGTCCTATGATGAAACGAATTCATTTGTAGAAAATCATTCTTTATTGTTGAGCAAGTCAATCTTTATCCCTTAACAGTAGCTATTCTAATTGTACAGTGCTCTGGACAAACACAGTCCTTGCTTATGTCAACAAATCTCACAAATCTGATTTTTTTTCTGGGCAACCATGGGTTTAAGACAGAGCATTTTCTTTGATTATGATCTTTTTTCTACATGTGTATGCATATGCTTCTGTGGCAATTAAAACAAACTGATGTTAATTAAACACTAATACCACCAACACCTCCACAGGTAGACTGTGAAGAAAACATGAAGAAAATAATATTTCCCTGTGTATTAAGTTCACCCACGGAGCTTTGTTACTACAGTGTGAAATTATGTGTCATTTGAGGCCCAGCAAACTACTGCCCTCATCCATAGCCCTCTATTTTTGGTCTTTTATCTTAGCAGGTGGTATACGTATGTGTGTGGTTTTCTGTTCTTAGACAGTAAGTATTAGGAAAAGGAAAATCTTTTATGAGATATAAATTCTGTGGAAGAAAACTCTTTTTAATATTTGTTTGGCGGGGGGGATACAAAACCCAATTTACATGCTCACTTTTATAGCAGACTTTTCCACATCTGTGAAAAGGAGGGGGCAGAGCAAAGGCTGGACTCTGGTCTGGTCAAATCTGGGAGATAATCAGCTATATTATAATGAGATTCTCCAGTATGTGAATAAATAACTGGATAGATAAGAAAAATCAATATTAAAAATGTTTATATGGCCCTTGCTGGTGTGGCTCAGTGGATTGAGCACCAGCCTGCAAACCAAAGGATTGTCTGTTTGATTCCCAGTCAGGGCACATGCCTGGGTTGTAGGCCAGGTTCCCAGTATGGGGTGCATGAGAGGCAACCACACATTGATGTTTCTCTCCCTCGCTTTCTCCTTCTCTTCCCCTCTCTGTAAAAATAAAATTCTTAAAAAATGTTTATATGACTCTTCCTCAAGAATTAATGCTGCCCTGGCTGGTGTGGCTCAGTGGATTGAACGCTGGCCTGCAAACCAAAGGGTCACTGGTTCAATTCCCAATCAGGGCACATATCTGTGTTGCAGGCCAGGTCCCCAGTAGGGGGTGCACAAGAGGCAACCACACATTGATGTTTCTGTTGCTCTCTTCCTCCCTCCCTTCCCTTCTGTCTAAAAATAAATAAATAAAATCTTTAAAAAATAAAAGAATCAATGCTGATACATGACAATGCAAGCAGTCAATTCAATGTGTGTCAGAGTTTGGGGGACGATAACTCAAACCAGGTTTTTTTGACATTATATAGATAAAACAAGAGTTTGATAGACTGATTTTTTTCTCTTTTCAATTGGCTATGCTGGAATATTGTGGGCACAGTGTAAGTAGCTGGAGAGATGAAAAAACATACCTAATGAATTGGTCAATGAGTTGATTTATTTTCTGTCTTTGAGGACAGTCTGCTTTCTGTTAAATCACCCTGTCTGTGTGCAAGTGCAGAAATAAAGGGAGGGGGAGGAAAGAGGGAGCACATTTACAGTTGTGGGGGTTTGTATATACATGTGTATGAAATACTGTAGAGTTTCACCCCAAAGCAAACTATCCCATGATTTCCTCCCTTAGAGAGTGAAGTCACCTTACATAATGCCCCTTTGATAGTTGATTAAACAAGCCCCCTTTGGACGGAGGGAAGTAGAAAAGGGAACGGGGGGGGGGGAGATAAATGGTGATGGAAGGAGACTTGACTTGGTGTGCCCATCACAATACAATATACATATGATGTGTTGTGTTATTGTGCACCTAAAACCTGTATGATTTATTAACCAATTTCACCCCAGCAAATTCAATAAAAAAGAAAAAAATAAGCCCCCTTAAAAGCCATCCAATATGTACCCATCTTGTATTAAATCCTCCTTGAGAACAAATAGTATTGTAAAGAGAACTTAGTTTTTTAGCCAGTGAGTTAGATCACATGTGGATAGGTATAAGTTCTATACTCATGTTTGTGAAAGAAAGCATAGTGATCTAATGCATTTTCTTCAACAAAAGGGGCAAAAGTTTAATTTTGTAAATTCTGTTTACAAAAACAATAGTAGAGGTCTATAGTGTATGTAATACTCTAACCCACCCCCCTTTTAGATGTCACAGAAGTTTACTGGAATTTGTTTTTAAGATAGTATCCTTTTAAATAATTCTTTAATTTTAAAAATGTTCTATCAGCAGTGCTCTTAAAAAAGATACATTTACTTTCTTATAAAAAAGAAAAACACCTTAATTGATTTCAAATATATTTCATATTCACTTTTCTTAATGCTTCAAAATTAACATATGTAAATGAGTTAGGTAGAAGATTGCTATTTTTAAAACTACTATGTAGGGCAAGTATAAAGTATAAAGCATATTCTATCTTTTTATTTTAGAGAATGGATAAGTGTAAATGATATCAAGTCACATGGTATTGTTTTCATTGTTATTTTCTCTTCAAGATTTTTTGAAAGGGTCACATGTTTGGATTTTTAAATATCAAATTGTACATGTAATTAATTTCTCAACTCTAAGGTTCTACATGTGTCTTTAAAGATTCAACAGGTGGAGAAAATACATTCTTTTCTTTGGAAAACTACATCTTAAACTCTAATCACTTTCTACTTCTCCATGTTATCCCTCTTCTCTTCCCTTCTTACTAAAAATATAATTTAAATAAAAATAGATATTTATGGTAAGCCTACCTGTAGCCTACAGGCAACTAATGCAACAACAACAACATCCTGACTTGGGAGTAAGGGAAATACGTAAATCCTAAATACTTCCAAAGGAACAGTGTTTTATTTTATTAAAGACAAACACAATTCATATACTAGTGTAGACAATGGTTTCCCTACTCTTGGCTTATCTTGATGATAAGAAACTGACTTCTAGGCATAATATTTCTTTTCTTTTCTTGATAAATAATCCATTTACATTTTGTTGTGCATTCAGAAAGTCACCACCATATAGACAATCAACCTATGTCTGTCTATATACAATTGCATACATGATTCATATATGTGACTTCATTTACCTATCTGTAGCACCTAAATGGTTACTTTTTTCACACTCTACCCACCCCCCAGTATCTTCTATCTCTCTGATGAGGTGATGAAGATGAAGCTTTTACCCTGTTAAATGAAGTAAAGCATTATTGTTGTTTTTAACTCACAAATTATTATGTGAGAAAAAACCAGTACTGCACAGGCTTGAGAGAAACCGAGGCCAAAGCTGCTTCTCCTACAAAGGCCTTGGTTGGGAATGGGGTGGTGACAACCTCAAAACAAAGAAAACCCCAGACCGAGGCACCAAATTCCTTTGAATTGTAATGAAAATGTAATGTTAATGATATAATGAGGTTGGTAAGGAGGTCATCATAAAAGCTAACTAGGCTTTAGTTATATTTTTAAAAGAAATAAAAGAGACAATAAAGGAAACAAGTCTCATAAATATGTATCAAATATATGTATAAGTAATGAATAGTAAAAATACCAATCGTGATAAATGTCTATTTATATTTATATAAGTATCTTGTGACATATCTGCTTACGAATCCATTAAAGAGTTCTGAATGTACTGGTACTTGGGTTCTGTATACTTTAGTAAGAACAACTAACTATAAATTTTTTAATCAATTCAAGGCATAATTATAAATACAGAGAACAAACTGATAGTTGCCAGAAGGGAGGTTGGGGGACTGGGTGAAAAAGCTGAAGGAAGTGAGAAGTACAGATGGGTAGTTATAGAATAATCATCGGGATGTTAAGTACAGCATAGGATATATAGTCAATAATATTGTGATAATTATGTATAGCATCAGATGGGTATTGAAAATAACAGGGGGAACAAATTGTAAAGTATATGATTGTCTAACCACTATGCTGTACACATGAAACTCATGCAACATTACACTGAATGTAAACTGTGATTGAAAAAACTATTTTTTTTAATTTTTATATGATACTAAAAGAGAAAGAGGTTAGTTGGTAAGAACCAAAAGAGAACCAACAGGTTCAAGACTACAGATTTTGTGTTTGTAGACACATCTCTATAGGATCAATATTATTTATAAAGAGAAATATGCCCATGAGTATACACACAACATGTAGCATATTTTCTCTACAACACTCACAAGTGTATGGTACACTGTGCAGCTGTAAATGATTAGGCAATCTGAAAAATGCAAGACATTACATGTGATAATCATCACCTATTAAATAATTTTGCTTTGTACAACAAAAAATCCACTTCGGAGTATGAATTGAGGAGGACATTTATTTTGGGGAAATTATAGTTAAATGTCTTGTCTATTGCTTGATATGCATCTACAACAAAAAGTTGGATAAAGCATGCTTGTACATACAAAGACTTAAAACATAACTGCTTCTGATTTAGTAAATTACTTCTCAGCCATCACTACAGGTAATTCTCCTTTATTTTATAGAGGGTCTTGTGATAAAATAACAGAGGTGAAATGGTATATAAAAATGAGATGAAGAGTAGTAAACAAACTTTTCCTTCTAATATCACTGTATAATCCTATTTTCTTCCCCCCTACTTCATACAGGAATGAACACAATTTAGCCTTAGAGGGCACTACAAAGTGGACAATTTATTCCAGTTTCTGGACCCAAGGAAAAGGGCAGCACTTCTTACATATAGTTATCTTCTTTCAGGAAGACAGGAGCTCACAAAAAGGGCACTCAGCAGGAATGGGAAAGGAAAAGAAGAGAAGTGGGTGAGGTGAATGATGCAGAGAAGGTATGGGTCCAATTTCAGGAGGCACTGTTTCAGAGTAGTGTTTATCTTTTGGACTAGAAAGAGACACACTGCTTTCTGAGAACTTAAAAAGATAGCACCTCCTGAAATGAACATCCTGCCCTGTCAGCCTTTCTTGAACTGCCTTGTTTCCCAACATTCAGGGTGTGTTTT
Organism: Anoura caudifer; assembly: GCA_004027475.1. Taxonomy (NCBI): domain Eukaryota; kingdom Metazoa; phylum Chordata; class Mammalia; order Chiroptera; family Phyllostomidae; genus Anoura; species Anoura caudifer. The sequence goes on along the minus strand of PVKU01008757.1, from coordinate 6,184 downwards.
GCCTGACTATGGCCCTGGGCTTGGGCATGATAACGGGCCCTGCTGTGTACGCAACTGTACGAAAGGCCAAAAGTCAGAGGGAAAGAATCAAGAATCAAAATAATGAGTAATGATTTCTAACCTGAAGCAAAGCAGATGCACTGTTTAATGGGAATGTGTGTCTGTTTAAGTGCTTCATTCCACGCACTACCACACAATACAGCCAAGAGGGAAAAAAGCAGATTTTTTTTGAAAAATGTTTTATTTAAACGTTTTTAATCTTTTACAACAATAAAATATTGTGTCAATATAAACCCCTTGACTAAAACTGTTCACATCAAACATTACAGCGAATTGTTTTCTTTTTGACACCCAACTCATCTTTCAAAGAGTCTCCTTTTTAACACAATGCAGAATTTATTGAAAATAAATAATTGCTGGCAACTGCAATAGGCAATTTGAATAAAATAGTTGAAAAAGCAACTCTTAATGAAAATAGCGTTTATTATACATCAGTTACTGAATGAATAAACTAAATGATCTTTCTTTAAATTAATAACTTCAAAAACGTTTAATATACAAAACTGTACAATTATAAAGTCGGCAGAAATATTTGGGTTAACTCAGGTTTGAACCATAGCGCTTAACTGCAAAGAAAAATATTGAAACAAACAAAAAACAAGCCTAACAGTTTTAACATGTGAACTCAATGTGGAAAAAACATCCCAGAACTAAAACCCAACTACCAACAGAATTCAAGGACTTGACAAAAAAGGAAAAAGGGTCTGGGATTTGAATTAACTCATGCTCTTAGACCTGCGGCTGGGGGGCACACAGTGTGGTGGACCAGAGTCCTGGCAGCCCTTACTAGTGCATCCTCAACAAGGGCCCTAGGCTATCTGGTCCTTAGGTAGGTAGTTTGAAGCTTTGTCTACCACAGCTGAGCCTGGAGGCCCAATCTAGGTGGCCAGCCCTGGCATACAAGCTCCCAGGCAGGTCTGGCAAGCAGCAGCTGGGTGTTGGGTGCTTGGCCAGCCAGTACATACATGCTCCTTGGGAATGAGGTGTCTCTCTGGACCTGGCCTGTGGACTTGAGAGCTAGTCATAAAGCCACAGCAACTGCATGTTTTTTGAATCTCTACATAGCCTAGTGCGATTTTTTTTGTAGTTTTTGTTTTTTGTAAATAGTAATACGATACAAACAACTATCTACTCACACACACACATGTTTGCACACACGCACACACGCACACATACACAAAAGAGATAAAAAACAGAAATTCATACGCCGGGGCGCTCACTAACTAGCCCAATTGTCGCTGTGGACTTTCCGCCAGCTGTGCTTTTCCGAGGCGTGGAGATGGCTCCCTGCATGAGCCAACTCAGCGACAGCGGTATATACATGGGAAAGGTTGTGCTACGGAGCTAGACCAAAATCCCTGTGACCTTTGCCAATCATTTCACTGTTGTTCTGCACAGAGCAGAGGAGCGCCCTCGCCACCCCTACCCGAAGTTCTCTCATTCAAGGAGCAGGCGTTGAACTGGAGGTGAACCGACCTGTGAGGTGCTGACCCAGTCTGTCGCCAGCGTCTCTGGGGCGTCCTCTCCAGCGAAATCAATAGCATGTAAAGGCAAAGTCCTTCGCCTGGGAGGGCCGAGGTGGGGTAGCGCTGGCGGTTGGCCTGGAGAGGCACCGGGTCCTCAAGGAGCTCTGAGTGCAGGCATTCCGGACCTCAGTAGGTTCAGAAGCCCTCTCAGCTCCTCAAGCCGACATCTATCGCCTGAGCGCTGCCGCGGAATCCTTGTCTGGCACCCAGACTTGCACTGTAGAAGCCCTGCAGGGGCTCCGCAATTCTGGCAGGGAGGGCAGAATCTTTCAAAATCGCCTCTCCACTTCGCACTACTTTGCAAACCCAATCAGCTTGCCTATTCTGCCCATCCTAGGCACTCCGCTCACAGGGAAAAACAAAACAAAACAAAACAACAATTATATATATTGGTGAGATTATATATATATAAATTTATATACATATATAAAATCTCGTCAATATCATCACCAACAACTCTTTCCATTGTATCTTCTCGTCTCCTTACAAATTTGGGATGGGGGGGTGAGTGAATGATAGGCACATCTCTCACCCTCCTCCTTCCAGCCTCCCCTCCCTTTTCTAAACAATTAAAAAACCATCAGCTCAATGAAGGAATAATAATAATAGCAATAATAATGTGGAGTGGTCGATTAGATACAAATCATCTCACAAATATTGTGTACAGCTTGTAGTAAAACACCGCAGACATTTAGAAATGCTATAGAAGTTTTTAAAAATGCAAAACTAGTCTATTGTAAAACAGATTTCACCTGAAATACAGCTGCTATAACCAAGGCGCTGAAAGGTTATTCAGAGGCACACATCTGTCTTCCCACCTCCCTCCCCCATCCCTACCCCAACCCCAAGTTACCTCACTCCTTGCTCTTCTTAGAGAGGAGTAACGAAACAATTCTTACTCAAAGTAAACAATATATATTGATCAACAGAAAAGGTTGGAGAGAACTGTTCCTCAGGCGGCAAGGAATATGAAGTTCCCGCTTGGTCTGCTAATGAAACCGTGTATCAGTGTTAAGAAGCCTTGAATGCATGTGTGTTTCCTTTCTTAATATAAGTTAGAATCCCCTGTTAAAAGGGGCGGGGGAGAAAGAAAAGAAAAAAGAGAGAGAGAGAAAGAGAGGTGTAGAAAGATAACAATAATAAAGCTGGAGTGAAAGGAAGGGAATCAGAGAGAAAGAGAGATCCGCGCTGCTCCCAGTGCGGCGGGTCACTTGTTCCCTTCCTGCAATCAGAGATCATGGCAGGTCGCGTCTGTTTTCACTGTGTGCGAATAAACCTCATGTGGCTGCTGTTCCCCTGGTGGAGTCATTCTTTTTTCTTTCTGTCTTCGATTACAGAACCACACACGCACCACTTCTTTCTCCAACTGGAGGCTGTCTGCCAGCGAGGAAATCTCCTGCGCTGCAGGCTTGGGACACTTGAGGAAATGCGTCTCCAATACACCCTTGACACTCACCTCGATGGAGGTTCGCTTCTTGCGCTTTCGGCCCTGTGCAGCGATCTTGTCAATGCTGGTCGGACTCCCTGTGGAAGAATCAGCCTCCTCCAGCCACTTGTTCAGCAGCGGCTTCAGCTTGCACATGTTTTTGAAGCTTAGTTGCAAGGCCTCGAACCTGCAGATGGTGGTCTGCGAAAACACGTTGCCGTACAGTGTGCCTAGCGCCAGTCCCACATCGGCCTGCGTGAAACCCAACTTGATTCTTCTTTGTTTGAACTGTTTAGCGAACTGTTCCAACTCATCCGAGGTTGGTGTCTCTTCATCCGAGTGGTCCTGGCAGTGGTGCGAGGCTAGGTCGCTGTGGTCTGGGGGCTCCCGGAGCACTGGGTGTAAGCTCTGGGCCGAGGCGGAGGCCGGCGGTGGGGTGAGCCCCCCGTGCTCCAGCATGCCACTGACGGTGAAGCCTGGCTGCGAGTACACGTTAAGGGGTTGGCTGCTCGATGTGATGGACGGGTTCGGAGCCGGGCTCGTCCCCCAGGCATTGGGGTGGTTAGTGTGCGGAGAGTGGTGGGCGACGTGAGGCGAGCGGTGATGGATGATCGCGCCGAGCTGTAGGTCTTCGCGCCCGGGTTTCACGTCCTGCTGGTCCAAGGGGCTGGTGGCCAGTGTGGAGGACCATGGGCCTCCGTCGGTCAGACTGGTCACCCAATGATGCCCAAGGGGATGCCCATTGCTAGGAACTCCCTGCAAGTAATCACTTTGGAGAAGTTTCTGAGGGTTTCGAAAAGGACTTCCCTGCTGCATGCCCGCAGAGTCCGCATGGACCAGAGAGCTGGAACTGAGAATGCTGTAGGGATTCGACGCAGCTGTGGCCATGGTCGGTGAGGATCCCCTACTAGTTATAATGTGGCAAAGGGAGCAGCTTCAGCCTTTGACATCTATCGTGCTGGGGAGCCAGAGCAGCCGGAGCGAGTTACAGGCACCAACCTCGGCCAATCATAGTGTGTCCCAGCCTGGCCTGCCGCGGGTTCAGCCAATGGCGGTGCGGGAGGCTGGGCTACTTTTCCAAATTAAGCTGGCGAAGCTCTGAGAGTTTCAGGGAGACCCAAGCAGGAAGTGAATCAAATGTTTCTGCTCCATTGGCTGCTTCGCGCTGAGTGGCGGCAGCAGCTTATTTGGTTATACCATCACCACCACCACCACCACCACCACCACCACCACCACCACCACCACCATTTACTTTGCCTGTGTTGGTAGTGGGGGGTGGGGAGGGAAGAATCAGAGGGATGTGTGTGTTTGTGTATGCATTTGGACGCTGATGGGGGTGAGGCGGCAAAATGGCTTTAGAACTTATTTTAGATTATTTAAGTTACCCAAATAGAGAACGAAAAAAATATAAAGAAAACAATATAACCAATTTAAATGTCATCTATATCTTAGTGGACATGGGATTTTTCTCACAATCATTTGGCTTACTAGTTAGTTGTGTACAGAGGAATGCAAAACAAAACCTTGCTACAAAGTTTGAGGAAAGGAACGTGTTCGATAGGAACCAGAATCTATAGACTGAAGTCCCTGGTTCCAATAAGAGTTATTTTGGCTTATGTATTTAATTTTACATTTATAAGAAACTCGATACCAAAGTCAGAAAGCATCTAAGACATACCCAGTTTCTTCTGATGACAAAAAAAAAATGCTTTAAGGCATGAAGAACTGGAAGATTCTGGGAAAGTAAAATCAAACGTGATACTGTCAACATTCACTTATTTTGAAGTTTGCCTCCCAAAACAGTTGGTTAATTGGAAGACTTCGTTTTTATTATGGCTCTATGTCAGCTCCCATCAGCGGTCCCACAACTTCTGTCAGAGGCAGTGCTTGCTGAAGCTGGCAGCCCTTCCTCACACTCACTGCAGACTCTCAGCCGACCTAGTCCCAATAGGTATGCAGGGCAACGTTCTGGCCACCGCGCCTGATGCTGTCCTTTGGGGAAATTGTTTTCCACAAATATCTATTTCCCCCACCATTATCGCAGACAAGTTGTAGTAAATGGGAATCATTTACTATGCCAGAGAGAGGAGAGGAGAGGAGAGGAGAGGAGAGGAGAGGAGAGGAGAGGAGAGGAGAGGAGAGGAGAGGAGAGGAGAGGAGAGAAGAGAAGAGAAGAGAAGAGAAGAGAAGAGAAGAGAAGAGAAGAGAAGAGAAGAGAAGAGAAGAGAAGAGAAGAGAAGAGAAGAGAAGAGAACAGACCAAGAGGACTGTTTGGCATTAAGTACCACTACCCCCATCATCCCCATCAAGCTTGAATTAGTTTTCAGCTTGAGAGAACAAGAGTGTTTTAATTTTTGATTAGAGGAAAAGGAGAAATACTTGTACTCCACCTAAGCTCTTAGAAGTTTGGGAAGGATAAGTCTGTCTGCTGAAAAGCCCCATGCAAAGGTTTTGCTTGTAAGAAGAGTACGGTGAAACACAAAGATTTGCTCTAGCTGGGATAAGGAAACACTGGATACACAACGCGATCTCTGAAGTTAAAAAATGACCTTTCATTGCATAATTTTGGAGGTAACCTAGCTCCGTAATTATATTTGCACTCACAGAAGACAGCATTAGAGTTCCCTTATTGGTTTGAAATTCCATTAAATATATTGCAAGAGCTCCTAGGTTAAGCTTGATTTAAATTTGCATACATTTTCATATATTTAGCAGAAATAAAAGAAGGCTTGCAGCTACCAGAAAGTCATTAAGGCATTAGTTTCTCTAAGAAGACAGATCTGAAGAAAATGCAGGAAAATGAGAAAAATAAAAACAAGGTGAGCTTATTCTGCCATTCCTTTATATAGCTAAAGAGCATCTATTTCCTGTGAAATAAGTAATTACTTGTGAGAGCACAGAGCAATAGAAGCTTATGTTGGTAAATGTAAATTGTGTCTATTAGGCAGGAAAACCTAGCATCTGTTCGAGTTATATTTCTTTCTTTTTCTCTTTCTTTAAAAAAAAAGATAAACACTTAGTAATTATTGGCAGCTAGGATCGTTTACCGTGTTTCCCCCTCGTCCTCCCTCACTGAAATTGTGGTTTCATTTGCCGGTGCCCTGTTGTAAAGGTTTATCTGCTTTTAACCTAGAATCAATCTCTCTCTCCTCTCCTCTCCTCTCCTCTCCTC